>VURO01013674.1:0-29428 GCA_015108175.1 Pelvicachromis taeniatus | reverse complement strand
CTTGATAACATTAGAATGGGTACAGCACAAAAGCCAAACCTTGTCCCATGATACATTTACCACAAAGGCTCATTTTTTTTAATTCACTTTTTATGCCAGGTATTAAAAAAACGAAATAAATAATCCAATCCAAGGGTAGTTGTGGGTCACTGGAGCCTCTTCCTGCTGTCATAGTGTGAAAGACGGGGTACACCACGTAACTATTCATGCTTACATTCACACCTATGGCTAATTTAGGTTGGCTAATCAACCTAACCCACTCACTTCTTTGGACTGCGCCCAGAGAGAAACCACTCCAGCACAGAGCACGCTGCCTTCACACAGGAAGGCTCCAGCTGGTCGGTGCACTTGGACCCAGAATGGCGCTAACCACCACACTGACGTGCTGCCTCTTCATCACATCGTCTTTGACAATGTAACCATTTACAGCTGATGCGACTCAGTGAATAAATATCAACCAGTGACAGTGGTGAATATCATCTCATTTGAAAATGGGCTGATAAGAGTCACAGGGGACAATGTTTCGATAATATATCCGTGCAACATGAAGACCTAACTGAAAAATCTAACACCAAGATGTCAAAAGTGCTCTCTTTCAGCTGCATAACCATATACTTAAAATTGATTTACAAGGATCATTTTCAAATTCTGATGATGTTGAATTCTTTGTGCTTTAACGACTCAGGTTTTATGACTTGACACTTTCTGTGACACACCTGAACTGACTCTGACTTGTTTCAAATAACTTGATAGTTTTAAATAACTTAACTTAACTTAACTTAAATGTTCTCGGACATGCCTACAGTGACTTGTGGCATAACTTGAAAGATGCGAATCTTGATTTCTTAAAAGCTGAGTTTTTCGTCCTGGCAGTGAACAGTTGTTTAAATTTCTGGGAAAATTGTTATTTTTTTTAAAGCAAATTTCTTCTTGACTTGCAGTCTACGTTGGCATTAAGTAAGAGTATGTTGTCAAAAAATAAATGCAAATTTGAGTTGAGTATATGTTGGCAGCTCCCTTGGTCATCATGCAGGAATGGTCAGTCCTCTTTGTGAGCTCACTGTGCCCCCTTGTGGGTTGAGCCATCTGCCAGCAAACATCTGAGGGAGGCTGAATATACAGATGTGATGCATCATTATGGGATGACAGAGATGAATGCTGGCACTGCCTGATGTTGCTTCATTGACAAACTTGAGTCATGCCCGGTCTGTGTAACAGCCCGAGTGTGTTATTTACTGCCGTTGCTGAATCGTCGTCTTCTGGTGGCATTAGCATTTCTAGGGTTGCAGCAACATTGTTTCCAGTTTCTAAACTGGGACAGTCAGAGGCATAAAGAGATTTCCTGGCTTTGAAAGAAGAGGGGATGATTAAAAATGCATGCGGGTGCTTTTTGTCATTACAGAGCCATCAGTGGTTGCAGGTTGACAATACAATTTCACATCATGGAAATGAATTAACCGGGGTACATTCATTATGCATGCCCATTGGTTTCTTGTTCGGGATGGCCATTGTGTCATTTCTAAATAGATGAAAGCTAGGTAGGCTTGCAGATAACCTGCTAGTGTATTTCGAGATGTAGAACATTTGTTCTTGTGTCTGGCAGAATCCTTTCTCCTCTTATTTGTGTCTCTCGGGGTCACGCCCTCGTCTACATTAGCGCTGGCTTTAAAAGGGAAAATTGGGACACTTGTTTCACAACGGTTTTAATAAGCCACTGTGCTTTTTGACTTATAAATGTCAATTGATGATCCTGTAGCATTACTATTATGTTTAAAGGATTACAAATCTAGAGCTTCCCCACCACAAAGGACAGAAAACTGGTTGTGCAACAGCTGCATTGCAAATGTAAGATGTATAAACTGGTTTATCTGCCTTTTAGCCTACTTTCTTTCTTTTTTTAAAGTTTGCTGTAGTTAGAGATTTTAGAGGTTTTTATCTTCTGGTCCCTATTTCTGATAATCTTCAGCTGATTTCTTTGGTTGGACAAATGCAGCATGACAGCAGTCACTTTTAAATGTTGCTCCCTGGTTTTTATTGTCAGGTGAGAACACGGGTAGACTGAAACCAAGGCGGATCAGCTCAATCTTGGTTTCACCTTCGCTAGATATGATGTCGTTATAACGCTTTATATTTACAGTGAAGTCTGATTTCCTGTGGGGCTGGCAGTAGTGATTAAGTTTCACCTAAGCTCACTCTGTGTCAGAGCTGGCGGCTCACCATCACTGACAGTCATATTTATTGCCCCGCAACCTGCCTCCCGGCCTGGGATTCTATTGGCCACTTCTAGACTCCGATTTATTCATCAGTGTCTTCTCCCCGCAGAAGAGGGCAACGTGAACAGAGTAAAAGCGGCACCTTGGTTTTTATTATCATGCTGCTTCACTGTCAGCGTCCAAGCTTCAGGCTCAGCTGCATCTCCAAAAGCTGAAGCCACGTTCTGTCACTTCGCCCACACCTCCACCTTCCAATTTACATGATGAGGCAAGCTCTTGCGTATTTATTTATGCTGTCAGATATACAGTAACACTGTAGTCTGTTTGTGACACTGTGACTCTTTCTTTTTGGTTTATATAACACAATAATAACAGGCTGGCAAGATGCATCAAGGTCTGCTCATTAATAGCCATCTAATATTTGTTATGTAAAACATTTGTTATGTACATGCTGCGTTTCAGGGTTTTCTGACGTTGCAGAATTAAACAATCAAGAGATATTTTTGGTTTATTTTGACATCACACTGAAACCCAGATGATGATAACTTTATGGTGAAGCAGTGACCAAAAAAAGGTTTTGTTTTTTTTGTTTTGTTTGGTGGGATAAGAATACGAATATTCATATTCTGTAACAGTTTTTAAATGCATTAGATTTCTTTACACTGTAATTTAAGCTTGCTAATATGTCATCGTATTTCACCCTAATTCACTTGTTTTTCCGGTTTTCTAAAAGTTGTGTTAATATGTTAAATCAGTTAAAAATGGTCAAATAAGTTTCAATCATAACTCATGAGCAACAAATGTGGCTTGTGTCCATTTACCAATATATCTTAAAGATTAAACAACTGCTGTCCATTTACAAACATGCATGTGTGTACATGTGTTTACACTGTACTCATTCATTTGCTTGTAACACTCCAACTTAAAGTAAAAATATATTTTTTTTCCCATTCTTTGTAGGTGGTGCTCGTTTTTGCACTCAGCATCGGAGCCCTTGTGATATACTTCATAGATTCCTCTGAGTAAGTACTTAGCTTTGAACTTACTCTGTAATTTTTCTTTTCTTCCCTGTAGGTCACAGTTAAGCCTGTTTTGTGAGAGTTTAACTGATATGTCTCACTTTAAGATTAGTAACCTCATAGCTAGAGACAGTCTTCATGGAAATGTAACCTCATAGCAGCTCTACCAATCAGAGCATGTCTGAAGATGGATGAATGAAACTGATATCAGAAGTTTGTACTTCAGTTTTTCTGTCCTTGGCCTCAAAACCTGTTTTCAGACATGAGCTCCAGGAAATGTTCAGGTCATCGTCTGAAGTTGTCTTGTGCCAGCCTCATCCTTACTTCTGGAAGCACTCCTGAGTGTAGTGTGCACAAGGCAATACTCACGTCACTCACATATGGGTACAAACTGCTGCTGTCAGACATTATGTTGACTTTGGAGCAGGTTAATGACTGCTTAGTGTCTGATCCAACCAGCTAATGGCGGAAAATTTGTAGGGGAGCGCAGTGCAATTAGAAAAAGTCAGTTAGGTTTGAATTAGCTTAATTCAGTTTAAAAAGAACTGCAGTTCAGTTCCAGTCAAATAAATATAAAGTGTAGTAATAACACTGCTGTTACTTCTGTCATATTACAGTCTAAATCACTCAAATCTATTGTAGTTCTATCTGTAGTAGTGAAACCTCATGAACATGAAGTGATTATAATGTAGCCTTAATAACACTGAGTGCTTTGTCATGGTTATATGGCATTTAGAACACATGCTTGCTATTTTTTGCATATTTGTTGTTTAATCCAATCATTTTCCAGGTAAACTGCTCTGGTCTTCCTTTGCCCTGACGCCCAGCTAGAGCTCACAGATGAAATTTGCTTAATCTGAAAGGATCCGACTTTCAAAAAGACAGGAAAGTCCAAAATTTCCTGTCCAAAACAATCGCCATCAGTAATCAGACTAGAGGAAGCGGAAGGCTCTTTAAGCTACATGTGAGGCAGTATACTGTTACCGCGGCCTCGTGGTGTTTGGACACAAAGTGTCATTAAGGAAGTGGGTTGAAACACGCCAGGATAAAAGCTTCTATCAAGTCCACAGTGAGTCTCCACTGAGAGTAATGTTAAAGCAGAGAAGGGTAAATGAGCTGTAAACTCATATAATCAGGCTCCTGCAGGCACACGTTCAGCTTATTTGTTATTGCATAAGAAGACGTACAGCTGAGGGCTTGGCTTGCTCTGATGTGGTTTGCAAGCATGATCTCATTTCATTATCTGGACAAGCTCAGATAGAGTTACATCCTTACCGATGCCATCTGTGGCCTCCTGTTCTCAGAACTTGCCTGTAGTGTCTCCGAGTGCCTTTTCACCTGATGGAGGCTGACGTTCAACCTCTCTCTCTTTAAACTTGTCATGCATAAGACGAGGCATTGTTAAATGTAGAAGCAATGATGCCCCAGCACCTGCTCACTGACTTATATTCATATTAGTCCAACGAGGCTCTCTGCCTGAGTTTTCAGTCAGTATCATCCAGGTCTTTCTATTATTCAGACACTGTTTTTTCACTACTTGGAGTCAAAGAGCAGCCAGTTAGCTGACTGTAACAGATATAGCCCTTCCTGTAATTAGTGCAAGCCTTGCTGAGGCTGTTATATGATGGACAGGCTGGCCTAACTTAAAGTGACATAGAGAAAGATGTCAACATAGCAGACCCACTTCCATTCAGAGAGCTGTGAGGTGCACAGATGAGGTTTAGGTCTGTACACAGAGCTCTAATTCATAAATCTTGAGTTTTGTCTTACTGTATATAGAACTGGACTGTATATAGAAGATGGACATAGCTATCATGCTATCAAATTAAATCCTGCTTTTAATCCTTTTTGACCATATATACAAGATGGACAACCTTTTTTTTTTTATTCAGTTCACATCATAAACTCACCACTAAGCTCTTTACTGATGAGTTTATTAGAAAGAAAGCAGTCCCAGTCACATAGCCCTGGAGACCAGTTGGCAACCACCTTGCATCCACTGTTCACTAGGGAAAAATATGTATTTCCCAAATTAAATTTGCCAGTGGTTACCAGAGGTTTCTTGTTGTCACTTGGTGAAACTGAATTGTTTCACAGCTGACATCACACATAGTTTGGATAGATTTATCTGAAAACACTCGGCAGCTACTCGCTAAGTTTTGCAAAACTGTAAAAGTGCAACACAAACTGGAAACAGAAAAACTTTTAAAACATGTTGGTTTCAGTAGTATGGCACAGCTTGTAGGTCTCGTCACTATTTTTGAAGTTTCACTAGAGTTCGGTGGATAGCTAGTGAGTGTTCTTCCATGCAGACAATGGGCAACTGTGCCAATCTGCTGGCAACCAAAGCAATCAGAATGAGGTCTTTGGTGCAGCATCCTCTTAGACTGATTTTAACTGGCTCGCCAGCCTGTTGAGGAAACACATTTCTCTGTAGTGCCCAGTGGATAGTGTGGGATTGCCAACTGGGCGAGGCTCGAGTCACTCAGGCCTACGCACTTGAACACTGACTTAGCTTTAGACCTGGAATCTACGTCCGTCTTGTATATACAGTACATGTGACAAACCTAAACCCAGAGTTAGCTTTAAAAGGCAGTACCTGACTTTTTCATCTCTTGTGAATACAACATTAACACTGACAAAGAAATTATGTTGGATTTGAAACAAGTAATTATTTATACTTCCATAATTTATAATACAGAATCTCCTTTTAGCTCTACTTTGATCTCCAGCTGATGAAATTATCTGTCCTTTTGAGCTGGTGGAGACAAATCTTTATTATTCTCAGAATTTGTATGAAAATATTCCTCTTTTATTTGAGAAGTTTACTTTGCAAAATATATGCACACACAGTATCGTCAGACAGCATTAAGCCCTGTTATATGTGAACTGGTTCATCTTGATTGATCTGAGCCTGAATTGAATGAAGGAGAGAGAGAGACCAGATCTGCTGTGGGCAGGGACTGTTTCATGATCCATAACACTCTTAGACGTTTTCCAAACCAGGCCTGCTGGAACTCAATTATTTAGCTCTGCAGATCTGCCTGTATGTGGTCTGTCATCCTGCAATGATGGGGATTTACTGGACCCATGTGTCATTACGGTGAATAAGGACACAACCATCCAGTATGGGCTATTCTTAGAGATGCCATGGAGAAGATGAGTTAGGATTTTATTTTTCATCACCTTCTCTGTAAAATTTAAATACATTAAAAGAGCAATGCAGACTTTATTGTTATACACTGAGGATGCAAGCCATTCTAGGTTTACTAAGTCTTATTTTAATTTGAATGCTCTGATTCTAATAAAGCTTTCAGTCACTAAATATCTTTGAGAGTTGCTGAAGGTTGTAAAAAATAAAAATTTAAAAGAAATATAATGAAGTCTCAATAGATTCTCGAATAGAACTGGGATGAAACGTGACAACTATCAGTCATCATCACATCAGTGATGCTAAAGCTAAAGATCAAATGGGAGTCACGGCTCTGTATCGGATTGGTTCAAAAATAATCACTTTGTGTACTCCACGGGGACAGCGTTTTATCGCAGTTTTTTTCCTCCACGTAACAAAAGCAATTTGCTTTAATCCGAGTGGTATTAAGCAGCACAGGGGAGAACTGCAGCTGCTGAACAGTGTGCATTAGCGAAGCTTGTGAATTCAAGTGTAGGGGCCCTGCAGGTAAAGAGAGCCAGCAAACTAAAACCACGAGAGATACCTGCTTGGAGCTAACATGATTCCAAAGCAGAGACTGTGTGCAGAAAAACAACAAAAATTTATCAGCCAACAGCAAATAAGGCTGAACAATTCAAAAATAATCAAAAATCATAATAAAAACGTTCTTTGAGCTTAGATAGACATGTGTGATTTGTATGATGAATGGTCTAGAAAATCAAAAGTGTTCATCTGCAGCAAAATTGTCGTACATGAACTTGCACTACATCGACTAATCAGTTCATAAACAAATCGTTTCATTACTGCAGTGCAGATTCTCACCTTAACACAACTAACAGTCACTGTTTACATAAATTATCAGCGGTTCATTAAAACCATTTATAAATCAGTTAATGCTTAACTGCTTACTGTTTCTCAGTCTTGTTCTATTTTAAATGTGCACTAAGCCTGTGTTTTCATTTTCGATGTTAGTAATAATAATTAAGGCTTTTTTTTTTTTTGACTTTCAGGTCATGAATATTGGTACGCAATCATACTAATCTATTACATTTACATTTACTTGGTTAATTATTTCTCTTTATTTGAATTCTTTGTGCCAGATACAAGCTTTTTAAGGGTGAGACTTCACTACATTGCTAGCATTTGCTATGGCTGCTTGATTTCATTAAAAAAAAAGAGAGATGAACCCTGCATGCATTTAACCCTTAAACTACTGCTTTGGCTCTGCATTTCCATCACGATTGATCTAATATTTATGCAAAATGTTTGCATATGAGATGGGAAATGCAAGACTCATGGGAACGGGGCACCATTTCGATGTGAAACATTGCTCTTAGAATTCAAGATATTCTTCGGACAGATTGTTTTGCAGTTATTTAAGGGTTAATCAGGTACAGCAACAAGTTATTGCTTGTGTGACAATAAATGCATGCCTTTTGTCAACAGAAAAAACCCCATTGGAAAACACTTACTATTGCACTTTTTGAGCACTTATTTTTCTCTTGTTTTTGGAAATCTTAAAAATGCATTTTCAGGAAAAGAAGAATGCATCTTTTATGCTTTATTTTTCATGAAACATTTTGATTTCAAAGAAATCACTTTGTTTTTTCTCCCTCTATTGTCAGCACCTGCCTTTGGACATGAGCATCTTTTGTTTCTGTCTCTGTCTAACAGTCCCATCGAGTCCTGTCAGAACTTCTACAAAGACTTCACGTTGCAGATTGACATGGCATTCAACGTCTTCTTCTTGCTGTACTTTGGCCTCCGTGTAAGTAGAACTCAGAGTCACCATCTCAGTTAACTCTTTTCCTCTTTGGACACCTACTGGATATAGCTCTTGTTTCTCTTTTCTGAATTGAGCAGTTTGTGTCATATTTGTTTCCAGAACAAAATGACTGCATGTGCATCAGAAGTTAGTGAGGGTGATCTTTGCCTATATAGCTTAACTAGAGCTACCCTGGGAAAAACCCAGCAACCTATTCTAATGGTCATCAAACCAAACCGTTGCTGATATATATTAAGATGTCAAAGCTTTTCTTTAATGGCAAAGAAGAAGTCGTGATTTCATCTTTATTGGGGAAATACTTAAGGAAAGATTTCAGAAAGGATGATTTTCTCTATTGTATTTGTATTTGAAAGTAGCAAACTTCTACTTTACTCTTTGCATTCACAGTTTATTGCTGCCAATGACAAGCTGTGGTTCTGGTTGGAGGTGAACTCTGTGGTGGACTTCTTCACCGTTCCTCCAGTGTTTGTGTCAGTGTACCTGAACAGGAGCTGGCTTGGTAAGAAGGCTCTCTTTACTGGCAGTGAATCAACAAGCATTTATTTAGCAGTGGCCTGCAGTGCCCCCCGGTGGATTTAACAAGCCTAACAGCTGTCATTTGCACACCAGATAATCTCAGCACATCACTAAAGCTGCAAAGAGAAGACATTCGTGCACCCGTATTGTTAGGCATATCAGTTTGATGCTTTTGTCATGAAATTAACTTCAAGCTAACACGTTGCGTGACGTTGATGAAGAATAACATTCTCACTATCGTGATAGAATTAGTGCATCGTTTTAAAAAAACCTCTGGTACAGCACAGTATGTCAGTTGATTAGCAATAATGGCACAAAAGCTTTAACTTTATTCACTGAACTCATGCTGGCTTGCTTTAACATAGTAGCAAATGTTGTATG
The DNA here is from genome assembly GCA_015108175.1 of Pelvicachromis taeniatus. Taxonomy (NCBI): domain Eukaryota; kingdom Metazoa; phylum Chordata; class Actinopteri; order Cichliformes; family Cichlidae; genus Pelvicachromis; species Pelvicachromis taeniatus. The sequence goes on along the minus strand of VURO01013674.1, from coordinate 20,341 downwards.
ACTGATAAAGGTGTGTCATTTGAGTCCACGTCTTTGGCCCGGTCTTGTGGTTAGCAGGCTTTATATTGCAGTTGTCATTCACATACCCTTCACCTCTCCAGCAGAGCTCTCTACCGCACCGTTAATAACACTCAAATGAAATCACGGTGTGGCTGAAAAGTACACGAACGGATAAAAAACATAATAGGCTTTGTTGAGGGCTCGAGCGCAAGAATACAAGTCCATCTGCTAAATGTCTGAAGCTCATCACTCGGAGAGGTCTGTGAGAAATTAGGAGATTAAGTGGAGTAGTTGAAGAACAAAACTTCCATATAACCAACACCAGCCATGCTTTCAGCAATGAAACACTCCTGCACTTTTAAGTCAATAGAACCACCTGATTACTACTCTTCAATAATGTGCCTGTCCATTTTCCCTGAGCAGATTTATTGTGACTTGTGGCGAGGCAATTATTGAACACTAGTGCTGGTTGCTGCTGCCATCTGGTGGACACATGGGAGTATAGGTGGCATTTTAGCTTATTGGCCTCTTTTGGATTTCGGATTGTTATTTTGGTTATACATGTTGTAGACTTGGTTGGTAGTAGACTATGTGTAGCGTTATATATTTATGTATAGTTATTGTGTTATTTATCAATTCCTTAATAGTATTTGTACTTGTACTTGATGTCTGGTCTAATTTCTGTGTTTTCGTGTGATTATTTAATCTGCAAAACTTCCCAATGTGTCCACACTGGCTATTGCTTTGCTTTTGGCACTCAGTTAGCATTTTTATAAAGCCTGTTTTTTATTTTTAACATACATATTTGGAAATGAAACTTTTACACTTATGGACAGTGCATCGAAAGAATATTTCTTTAGAAATTATGTAAAATTCATTCATCCACGTAGCAGAGCAGAATGACATCGTAGGAACACTTAGGTTTACTTTCAGCTTTGGTTTTCCATCCAGTCTAAGTCTTTGTAACACAACACATACGTCTGCTTGTTGTCCAGAAACAGAACAGCCATCTCATAGTGATTAAATCACTATTATCCACATAATGTTAGAGTGATATTGTGGTTTGAACACACAGTTTGTTTCATTACCAGTTGATCGCTTCTAATATCTTTCTGAATTTCCCAGTGGTTCATTGTGATAATTTCAAAAGACCTGCTTTGGCCAGCTGCCCCTGAAAAGCCCCCATGGTATTCAATGTACAGTGCTATAAATGAGACAAAATGGAGAGAAAGTCTTTATGTCTAAGAAGCTCAGATTAGCAAATGACTCAAATCATGGTCATAATATCAATATATATTTTAATAAACCTCTAATAGTTTACATTATATGACAACATTTGTCTTGAGAAGCCTTCAGAGAATCTGCCTATGCACATAGTTTTGTTTGGTTATGGCTACATTTGCTAAATTGTCAAACAGCGTGAGCAGCACTGAGATTCGGTTATTACTGTTAGCACCCCGTTGTTCCGCTGTTACTGTTTGTGTAGGTGTTGTTGCTTTTGTTGTTCACTCAGCCCTGCGTGACTCATTTCATACAAGCTAAGACGGAGAGCTTCCTGTCACACATCAGGTGCATGGAGAAGAGATAGAAGGCTGTCTAGAGAATTAGATTACACATGCACAGGCTGTACACTGGATATTATTTTTTTAATATTGTACTCATAGGCTACTGTCAAGGGTTTAGACGTCCCTATTTTTACAAAAGTCATTCGTGCATGGTTTGGGAATTAAAATCAGAGCTGTAAATAGTAAAATTGTTGGTAATTCATACTAAATCATTTGATTTACCTGCTTTGCTCACTGGCACTCCTTGCTGGGACACTTATAGAATAGACTGGCCCATTTAAATTTACAGATTAACTCTTAACTCTGAGCATAAAAGTGTATTGTCGTTTCTTGTGTGTTTTTCTTTTCGTTCTTTTTTTTTTTTTCAATGGAAAGCATCTTAATCTCTTTCAGTATGGTCGGTGCAGTTGGTCATGGAGGATTTAGTGTGTGGCTAAACCGAGGTCAAACAAGTGATGAGGTCGCATCCGGCTCAGCTGCTGTCGAATTGCCTCTTCCCTTCGAAAGTCCAAATTTCACAGAGTGCTTAGATGAACTGCCAATCTGCCAGTCCTGCTGTCTGAACGTTTTGACACAAATACATCCAGTTTGCACCAATATTATCGCACAATAACAAGCTCATTGATGCATGACAGGCTTCGGGGTATGAGCATGACACACATTTTGGATGTTGCGGAGAATATGCCTTCAGATTTTTCATGCAGACACAAACTGCAGCAGCTGAAAAGATAATAGTTTTTGGTTCTGGGTTTTTATGCTCCATATGTAGTCACTGGGCAGCTTGTTAGGTGCACCTTACTTGCACTGGGTTGAGCCCTGTTGTGCCTTCAGATCTCCCTTAATTCTTTGTGGCATAGGTTGAACAAGCTGCTGGAAAGATTCCTTAGAGATTTTGTCCTGCAGTGACATAACAGCATTATTGTCAGCTTCACATCCATGATCTCCTGTTTCACTGCATAACAAAGCTGCTCTGTTGTTTTGAGAACTGAGATTTAAGTGAATGCATTGCTTTGGTCAAGAAACCAGTTAGAGATGATTTGAGCTTTGTGACATGGTATGTTATCCTGCTGGAAGCAGCCATGAGAAAACGGTTACACTGTGGTCATAAAGTAATGAATATCATCACCAGCAATACTCAGGTAGGTGTGACATTTAGATAATACTCAGTTGGTACTAAGGTGCCCAAAGTATGCCAAGATAATATTCCACATATTACCAACTTGGCTGAGGAGTGGAACCCAGTGTGGTCTTCTGCTGTGAGAGCGCATCTGCTTCAGAGTTTGTCCGTCGACGCTCTTCTGCATATCTTGGTTTGAAAAAAATGGTTGTTCAAGTTACTGTTGTGTTTTTATCACTTTGAAGCACTCTGCCATGTAATTGGCTAATCACATATTTGCATTAACAAGCAGTTGAACAGGTGTACCTAACAAAGAGGCTGGTGAGTGTAAGTTGACATGCATGTTTGCTCATAGAAAAATGTCATATTTTGCATGTTTAGTTGACTGATCTGTGGTTCCAAGTGTTTCTGGCTTTTGGCGCCTTCACTCACGTGTCTTTGTGACACCCTGGCCGGATATCTGAGTCACGAATGAGTAAGAACAATGAAGTCCTGAAGTTGTAAAATGAGCCCAGATCATTTTTTACAGCTCTGTTATTCTTTTACTTACCTTTCTAAGTGCACAGTTGTGCACCAGTGTAACAGAATCTGAACTCATTTTAAAAATGTGCTATAATTTGTTAAATAAATAAACAGGACATAGTGTCCAGAAACATTTCAGTAATTCACAAAACCTATTAAAAAAAACCCCTCTTTTTAACATTTCCACTCTTTTCTCAGTTAGTTCTCTTCAGATTACTCTTAATATCACTAAAATATTAAAACGGGTTCTTTAATTGAACTGCTCAGTCTTCAAAAATGCACTAAAAGGATGAATGAATAAACTTCAGTTCATGCATTTTCTCTGTACAGTGATTTTTTTTTTGTATAACACAATAAGAGCTATTACATCAGCTGTGATTAATTTAGGGATTATTGTTGAAGCACTAAATCCATAGTAAAACACAGCAGCGATTGCCAAAGCTTTTCATTTTTCCTACACAGCTTTTACTGTTCACATGACATCGTGTTTCCTGCTCTAAATGTGAGACTACAATACATGCTGTGCCTTTCCAAGATTAGAGAATGAAATTTGGTTTGTCAGCAGCAGTTGTGGTGTTATTGGGATGAGATGTGGGTTACATTGTGAAGCCAGCTGATGGACAGACTTGCTGCCTGGCCTCTTCCTTTCCCTGGATGATTCCTAAAGGAGCTTACACTCTAATATCCTGATGGGAAAAGGGTTTGCTTTAAGCTCGCCATGAGGATACTGTGAAGGTCCGAGGTAAATCACATCAAAATGCTTCTTCGAAAAAAAGACCAGTTTTTGACGCCAGTCGGTCGGGTGCAAATATGAAACGTGAAAGCACCTGGCTGTTTTTGTGGATTTTAAAAATATATATATATTCTGGAGGAGTTTTCTTTTTCCTGTGAAATATTTGGTAAGGCAGACGAAGAACAGTGAAGACGTGGATGTGAAGTAGATTTTGGACTAAAGCTGAAGAGTTTCACCCAATTTCTAGACATGATTCCTACTAAGATATTAGTGTACAGGGGGCCTGATGGAGGCACGCACTCCCAGAAGGTTTCTAGTACAAGAAGACGGAAAAAATCAACTGGGGAGCTCTTCCAGAATGGCTACAGGGTGAGGATGGGCCACGGCCAGGTGATTGACAAAGAGGACCAGGACAGCATTTGCTACAGCTTCGGTGCATGCTTCCATGTAATCTCCTACTGGGGTAAGATCTTCAGGATGTGAGAGCAGAGGGGAATCTCTTTCTAAAGCCCTGTGCTGGATGCTGTGGGGTCAGCTGGAGCACGTTCAGAATTTGCTCTGTGCTATGCTCCCCATCTGGCAAACACTCGCTTGGCAAGGCATAACACAGTTCCCATCATTTAAAAAAACAAAAAAAAATATTTTTTATTTTTATTTTCCTTAACTGAATGATTGCCTGTAATGTCTTTGATTTGTGTCACTTGGCATTCGCACAAATCCATTCCAGCAGGAGAATTTATCATCCCAATTAATGCACGGGGATACGGGTTTAACTTGATTGCTCTCTCTTGGCTGTGGTGGCGTTTAATTTTTTTATGCAGCTCAAACACTGTGAATCGTGAATCTTTTTTTTTCTTCTTCAAAATGAGTGAGTTCTATGAATCATTTAGATTTCAAGCTCAGATCTGAGGGGCCCTTTAGCAGGCTGTTTGCTGCAGTTCAGTGATGAAGCGTAATGCAAATATTTGACTTCATCAGATGTGATTTGTAGCAGATCATCTGAGCTTATCGACAGAAACGGCATTAAACATGCGATGACACGGTCGAGATTTAACCTATATGTGAATACAGCCAAGTGGTGATTATGTGCAGAAGCTCAGGCTGGTGTTTGTTGGTGTTCTGCCGTCCTTGGACTGTTGGCAACGTGCACCGGCTCCATTTTTCCCCCCCAAATAAATACCCTCAAATTTAGGATTTGACGTCACATCTGTTTACTCATTCAATTTGGTGTGGCAGCATCCACCTGTCTTTACTCTAATCCAGGTTTTGATCTCGTCCACGTTCAGTTTTATCCACTGGGAATGATGCATGTATCAGGTAGATGCCGGTGCAGTGCGGGGCTCCTGAGATTAAAACACAGCGTTATGAGTTGATGAAGATCTGGGATGCTGAGCTTGTTTTGTTTTGTTTTTATTATGATTTATTTCCCGCAAAATATTCCAAATGTTTTCTTTTAATATCGTAAGTGCTTAGTACCTGCCGATCTGTCGGACTTTACTTTTTATCAATATGAATCCAATGATGCTTGTAAACATGGACGAAAGTATGAAAGGTATGGTGTTGTTAAATGACGTGCAGATATCACTCACAATGCCTGACTTGTTGCTAATCAGTATTTTATGTTCATTTTCTCACAGGTTTGAGGTTTTTAAGGGCCTTAAGATTGATACAGTTCTCAGAAATTTTACAGTTTTTGAATATTCTAAAGACAAGGTAAGTTTATTGATGTTTTTTCTCTTCTTTTTTGTCCGCACAGCTGACAGTTTGCATTGTTTTTCACCTACCTTTTGCTTCACGTGAAGAAAGAATGTGGTTTTTGACATTGTGTTTATTTTGACAGCAAAATAAACACAAGGTTTCATTTGATTTGACGAACACTGACATCAGGTGTATTTCTCTGCACTGTGTTGAGCACAGCGAGCTATACCGTCGTACTATATCGTGCGATCCTGAACGAGTAAGAGATTGCCGCTGTGCCCCTTCTGCTTAGAATTAAAGAGTTTTGCACAGATGTCACGTCAGAAAGAGCTTTGAGTATATCGACATGTTGTAGAATAATCCTCTCACTTGACAGCAGAGACAAAGAAGTGGATAGAAGTCAAACAGGGACAGCACTGCAATAACAGATACACTGCAATACTTGACTATAGTATGCATTAAAGATGGTCTCATAATGCATTTGTTTACACTGACATTAGGCTTAACCTTTAACTGTATATGATGAAAATATCTTTGAAAAAGAATAGCATGATTAACCACAACACAAGCAAAGTATAAGCTATACATTTAAGTAGGAGCTACAGTTTTAAGAGCTTAAATCTCTCATTTTGCATATTTTAATAGTTCACGTTGAACCCTAATTCTGATTTTGTTCACACTAAACAAGCAATACACTTACGATAGACATACAATATGTGTGAGAGTGTGTAATGTGTTTTAAAGCATAGACTGAATTTTTGTGCGAGCTAGGGCTTCTAGTTTAGCTTTACGTATCCTTCTTATCCCGGTGTAACGGCTTCTGTTGTCTGGCTCTTTCTAACATAGCAACTCGATTAAGCTGGTGAACCTGTGTTCAATCTTCATAAGCACATGGCTAACTGCAGCAGGTTTCATTCACTTGGTAAGTTAGGTGAAACTATTTAAGGTGAAAATGTTGTGGTGCTGTGGAGCAACTGGATGCCTATTATCAATAGTTATTTACTGCTTCATCAAAGAGCTGTGTGTTTCTGTGGTCGTTGTGTAAATTCTGACCTTTGTTCCAGGTGGAAAACTCAGGGGATCCTTGGGAAAACTTCCAAAATTCCCAGGCACTTTCCTACTGGGAATGTGTCTACTTACTCATGGTTACAATGTCCACTGTTGGCTATGGAGACGTGTATGCAAAAACCACCCTGGGCCGTCTGTTTATGGTCTTCTTCATCCTTGGTGGTTTGGTAAAAATCCCTCTCATTACTTATTCCTGCTTAAAATCCTCCATCACACAAATGCTGGGACTTAAGTCGAGATGCCCGCTTCACCTGTTGTTCACATTGAAGTGTATTTGTGGCTCCCCACTTCACCACACTATGTTGCATTTCGTGTACTGTATGAGTTGTTCACAGTGTTGCAGCATTTATTCAGGTATAATGCTGAAGTTTAAATTTATATGACATGTAGAATATTTGAGATTTTTTGCATCTGTTATTAACTGTAAAGCTACTACGGTTTCAGGTGGCTTCACCCTCATGCCTTCCCCCTCCCTCTTTCCAACAAACACAGTGAGATAGAGTTGATTTATGACAGCCCAGCTTTATATGGATGTAGCAACATTGCTGTCCTCTTCCTGCACAACTTTATCCCTTCAGGGATTTAACACAGACCTGAATTACCTGATAAAGAAAATAGGCGATGACAATTTCGAGGGCACAGTTAACCGGATTATAAAGTATTATTCAGCGTGGACATACAGTACTTTAATATGATCAAATATATGGGTGTAACTGAGGTAAGATTGTGGTATATTAAAGCGACTTTTCATTCATCTAAACCTGAAATGTTTTCATTTTGCTCAAAAATGCAAAAAACAAACATTAAATTTTGAGCCTGAAAGAAATTATTGTCTGATGACCAGTGTAAACATAAAAAAGACTAATAATAATCTACCGATGAAGAGCTTTATGAACTTAAATGGAAATTAAAAGGCATGCTATGACTATATTGCTTCACTGGTAAAGATTTTTTTCAAAATATTTCAGTTTTCACTCCCCTGCACAGTGGCAGGCAGTGACCTTCAAAGGCTCTAATCAGGCCCACTTTTCCCTTCGTTTCTGCATTTTGTTTTTGTGCTAGAAGTCATTAGGAAGACATCATTTAATGAGAGTGGTTATCTACACTGTTTGTTAAATTAGAGCCAGAGGTGTTAATCATCATCAGCTTTACAGCTTCTTAGTGACATAAACATTTCATACCCCATTTCTTTAATTTAGAGTAGTTATTTATTTAGAGTGGGCTCATATAAGGTATCTGCTAATCTATTGGTATCTGCATTTTTAATCGCCAATGTGTGAATGAATAAATTATAAAAGAGGAATCATGTTATGAGTGTTGACATTGTGTAGTTTGTCCACTGGAGGGCACTCTGCAACTTTATTACTCTATTGTTGTAGGGCAATACAATGAAAAGCAGAGGCATAAATAATGAATTTAATGGTAATTCATTTGAAGGGTCAGAACAACAAAATACCAAATAGATTTGATGCTGATAGATTTTTCTAAGCTTGAAGGGGAAAGGCTGGGGTATTTTAGCAAAAATATTGTCTTCTCGTTAACGCCCAATTAAGATTTTATGCTTAACGTTATTTATTTTGATCTGTTGTAAGCTGGCACATCTGCCTCTTCCACGCGGGAACATTCAGGTGGTTGGGCAGCGGTGTGCAGCCTTAAGTTGTTTGCCATCCATTGAGCTGTGCTACTGAAATCAACCCGACGTGTGTTTGTTGGGCAAAACATGGCACATAAGGTTTTTTCTTAATTTTTCTTTTTCTTCAACATATCGCCCATCTGCTTTCATTTTTCTCCTTTATTCTTTCAGTATCTGAAAAGATTATCCTTTCAACTGGATACCATTGTCATACTTTATCTCTATTGTGAATGTAACTGTGACATAACATCAGCTTACATTCACATGTTTTTCTTTAGTCAATTTGAATAATTACACATTTCTTTTTCTCTTTCACCGTTTTCCTGTTAACACATAGATATTAAAACTACTCCAGCGTGTAGAGTAGCGTTCCTCTTTCAGACTTCACAGATTTCTCTAAAGTTAAAATAGAGCACCTGCTCTTCTTTGCTTGTCTTTTTTTTTTAGTCTCTTCTTCTGTCTCCTATCTTCTCCTTAGGCCATGTTTGCAAGCTACGTCCCTGAAATCATAGAGTTAATAGGAAACCGCAAGAAATATGGTGGTTCCTATAGTGCGGTTAATGGGAGAAAGTAAGTATTCAAGGAGGCTCTACTGCCTCCGCCGCAGTAGAACCTTCTCTGCATGCCCTTTTCTTTTTCTTTTCCATGCATGTAGGCCATGTTTGCTCGCTACGTGCCAGAAATTGCTGCTCTCATCCTTAATCGGAAGAAATATGGAGGGAGTTATAACTCGACCAGAGGCAGAAAGTAAGTCAAACAAATAAGTAAAATAGAAAACAAACAAACAAACAGACAAAACAGCAGATTTGTAATGGTGTGGTTTTGTGTGACTCAAGTTGCCCTCTCATAAAGAGGTGACATACTTTGATTTATGATTTGAAATGTAAGGATCTCAGCATTAAAGTCACACTGTGACTGAAGAACTTGGCCATGATAAATGTGTATTTATTTCTGCTGCTTTTAGATGTGTACATGCTATCATTGCTTTTGTTATTTTTAATAAATGTCTGATTTTACACTGGGAAAAAAATCTCCATTTAAGCAAGTGATTGTCTGTTACTGAGTCCTAAAAGTCATTTTCATAAAACAAGTGAAGAAAGAAAGCCCTTTATCAGTTCTAAGTCCTAAAATACAGGCGATAATTAAAAAAAAATCTTTAGAAGGTCTTAAAACTAAGTAAATATATTGCACCGTATCATTATTTATTTAACAAAAACTAAGCCAAATTGATGAAGCAGTGTGTGAAAAACTAAGAACACTTCTACAGCTTCCATTGGAATTACAGGGGTAAGTAGCAGCCGCGTGCTAATGATCACAAGAACTTCATTAACGGCGAAAAGTGTGAGGACTATTATTAAAAGCACAAGTTTTGGCAGTTTGCTGGTCTGGCCCATTCAGGCGTGTTTTAACACAATGCCAAAAAGGCAAGAGATCAGCAATGAGAGAGAGAGAAGAGGTTGTTGGTGCCCAACAGTCTGGGGAGGGTTACAAAGCACCTGCAAACAATTTGAAGTCCATTATTCTGCAATGAGAATGAAGGGGAAACATTCCAGACAGCTACCAATCTTTGAAGTGAGCGTCCCAACAAATTCCCCCAACCAAGTCACACTGTGCGATGCTCAAACTGCAAAACAAACAAACAGAAGAGCTACTTCTCAGACTCTACAGGCCTTAATTATCATGGTAAATGTTAAAGTTTGTGATGGTACAATTAGACAAAGACTTGCATGGCTTGATTGGAAGGATCTTCAGGTAAAAGTGGCCATAATGCACAGCAGATGTAGACGGGCCTTACATCCTTACATCTGTAGTGTCAGATGTAAGGCCATCTGTCTGATAGCTAAAGCTTGGACCTGTTAGAGTCGTCATCCCAAGCACAGCTGAAAAAGAAAAGAATTAAGGTGTTACAATGGCCCAGGCAAAATCCAGACCTTAGCTTAATTTAAATACTATGGTGGGACCTTAATACTCAATGTGGTGCTGTACATAAATGTCTGAACATCCTGATGACCTAAAACAAGGTTGTAAAGAAAAGTGGTTCAAAATTGCTCAACAACAATGTGAGAAATCGATGAAGTCATATGGAAAACAATTACTTCAAGTTATTGGTGTTAAAAGATAGCTTTACAAGCTGTTGGAGCATTGGGTGTACTTCTGCATTGTGGCTTAGTTTTTTGTTAAATAAATAAAGACATGGTATAATATGTCACTGTGTCATCCCAGGTTGTATTTTCCTAACTTTAAAACATGTTAAGGGCTCAATATTATTTTTGTTATCCCCTGATATGTAATACTTTAAAACTGACAGAGGGTGTATTTTCTTTTTACCATGACTGCTTATTAAAAGGACTTTATAATAATATTACATTGGTAAAGATTTTCCAAAATCCAAAATTGTTTTTAGAAATGGACTTTAGCTACTCAAATAACAGCGACAAACATCTTGAAAAAGGCAGATATTTTTCAGTGTAATCATATCGTATTGACTGTACTGTTGTCATGCTTAATAGTGGCATTTGTAGGATTCTCTCACTGTGTTATAAACTGTGATTATCCTGTTGGAAATTGTTTCATTGTAACAAAAATGAGGAGAGGCTGTGCACACTTCATACCACTGACTCAAAGGTAACGTGGGTTAGCAATCCCTGTGACTTTTATGGATTGAAGTGTAAATTGTAAGTGTAAAAGTGTAAACTACTACAATACAGCAGAAGTAAATAACAAAATAATAATGTAATGTTAATAAGCAGCAATATCTATGTCAAATTCATCATAAACTTCTTGTTACCCTACAACTAAATTCAACTGAGCCAATTTAAACTTATTCAAAGTTGAAACTTGAATAAGTTTTAACTTTGTATTAAAACTTATTCAAAGTTTTAATACATAATTATGTATTTAAACAAAATGCAATAACGCGATGGGTTAAGACTCACCTTTGACCCCCTAATTTTTGTCTGTCTTGTAGAACATCTAAACACGTGCGGCAACATTTTAAATAAAACATTCCTTAATGTAAAAATACATTTATGTCACAAATTAACCCAATTATTGCGTTTTAACTTTTAGTTTATGTTAAAGAGGGAATCATGAATTTTAAATACTATTTTTATGTTAAGAAGTGAAAGACTGCAATGAAAATGGTTACTACCAATTTTTGATACCTCAGACAGTGATCATTAATGGGCAGCTGTAGCCAATCAGAAGTTCATGTTATCCATAGCTAGGTAAAAGAGTAATTAATAAATCACCATTTTCTAAGTTATGCTTTACTTTGATAGAGTAATGTTGCTTAACTAGATTGCTATGACTAAAGGTTTTACTGGTGTCTTATGCACAGACTCTCCTCCCCAATACAAAGAGTTACAATAGAGGTTGCTAAAGAACACACTAACTAAAATGGTTGCAACCCAGAAAAATGAAACATTACAAATGTTATTTCTAAAGAAAACAGTGGGAACAATTTCCTTCTTTCCAGATTTCACAGTTTTCTCATGCTTTATCATTTTACTGTGAGAAAATCCTGGTTGTTTTTGATGTAATTAGGCTGCTTATTGTTAGTGTGTGTGTGTGTGTGTCAAATGTGTGTGTGTTAATCAAGCGTTTCCATTTGTTCACTTTTTTTTTTCAATTTTGTTCACTCATCCTCTCCTTCATTACTCAAACTTCATCAACCACTCAAACAGTCTTAATAAAAATATAACAAGAAAAACAAATTACTTTAGAGCTGACTTAACACAATACAGAAAGACCAATATGGATGTCAAGGACACACTGTGAGAAATAATTATGATTTTTAAAAGTTCAGTCATTATGTAATAACATACAGTAATAATATAATTTGGTTGAAAGATAGCCATTTAGGCATCCATGTGTAATTCTGGGAAAATCATATACTTTAGCTCACCTGCATTTTCAGCACTGAAGAAAATGCTAAAGTCATACATTTCGTCGTGTACCATTGCTTCATGCTTTGTAGTAATTTATTTTAGAGATCAGTTTTTTGTATGCCTGGAAACACTTTGATTGCCCTGCTCCACTTGTGATGTTTCCACGCATTGCTTTTTCAGCAGTCTTGGCCTTAATCTTCAGTCTGACCTACACCCTGAAGGCGAAATAAAATCTTGAGTTTAAAAGATATGCTTTGGCAGTTTGGGGAATACTCTTATTAGCTTTCTTGCCTCGAGTTAAAGTGGAACTCTTATGTTCATTTCTTGTCCCATGTTTTTATTATTCGGCTATTTGCATGATTCATAGTTCAAATTCTCATTTGTGTGGCACTGGTCATCGGTGCAGCTCCTCAGTTGATCCGCTAACTAAAACAAGCTGTTTTAGTAAAAAAAACAAAAAAAAACACAATATATACAATAGTATATATTGTGTTATACAATAGTCTGAAAAACTGAGCTTTTGTGTCACTTATTACACATATGCTGACCTTTGATAACTTTGTTCACCTTAATCATCAGCATCCAACTTTGCAACAATATGACAAATAACATAATACGTCCCCTTAAATGAATAAATACATACAGTGCTTTTGTTTTTTTGTCTTAAATATGAAGCTATCCAGGTTGACAGAAGTATCTGGGCCTATTCTGTGAGCGGTCAAGTAGTTTCTGGTGTGCATGAGGCACCCACTATGCGGCACTCTAATTTTGTTAATATGATCTGCCCTTGAGTAAACAGTAGGACAACTCATTACTTTTTCCACTTTGGCCCTGTGTGAGGAAATCCTCATCCAGTATAAAGGCTGTACACTCTTATTGCACAGTGATGTGGAGGGTCCACCACATTAAGTGAAGTTCCAAAACAGTTAGCCTTACATGGTAGTGGGTTATAAAGCCTTCCAGCACTAAGTTTGAGTTGATGCAGGTGCACCATGCTTCTCAAGCTGTAGCACCTGTTTGTGCTACAGAGAAGAAGCCAAAAACGTACAAAAAACAAAACATATCAGTTCCTGATGGTTATTTCAGAAGGACTGCCTCGCGAATAAAGTAAACAAAACTGTTTTCATGAAATTAAATTACATAAAAAGTATACATTTATACTTAAAAACAATAAATTGAACTGTTCTTCCATAGCCAGAAAATGAAATTATACTTCTGAATTCATAGTCTGCACTTCTGCACAGCAGACAGATGTAAAGATATTTATTAACCAACACAAGTTACAAAATAGCTTCCGGTGATATAATGTCTCCTTATTAGTTCTCTGCAGTTTTAGTGAACCAAGTTACTTTATTGTACTGAATTTTCTTGTAATATATATATTATTGTTGCTCTATATGTTTATAATACCAAATATGAAAAGAATGAAGACAAGTGAGAGCATCTCAGAAAATGCGTTACTCTCTGAGTGCATTGGAAATGGAGCCGATGTGCTTTCCAGCGAGTGATACATGGAAGGCGTGAATCAGTCCATCAGTTCCTCTGACAGCAGTATAAATCAGTGCAGCCTGAGATCAGAAGTTCCTGTTTCCAACAGAGAAAGGTGAGGGCACCCCGAGGCTCGCCGCTGCTGCGTTTCTATTCTCCCCCTAATTAAGAGAGGTCGATTCGAACCGAGCCAAGTACCCCGTGCTTTATGGAAAATCCTGAGCTCTTATGCTTGCCCACAAAATTCTACATTTGAGCTTGTTTTTTATTATTTTTTATTAAAACAAAAAAATGCTGTTATCTGACAAAACACAAAACAAAGGCATCAATTAACAAATTTTTTTTTTTTTTAAATGATGTAATTACAGCTCAAAAATACACGCTAGTACACAATACTTTCTGAAAAGCAACAAATCTCAAAGGTGCAAAACAAAACAAGAAAACCCCAAACTACAGCCAGTATGAACTTTTATAATTAATTAATTTTTTAATATGTTTGAGATGTGCTGATTTCGTCAACTCAAACCATAGCAAGGGCTGCCGGTTCCCCAGCTAAGGCGAAGGCAAGCTAATTGTATGATGGCATATTTCTTCTGATATGAAAGTAAATAAGTGTATTCCTCAAAATGCCAAACTACTCCTTCAACACATTTTTAGCCATAAGAGCTAGCCTAAAGACAGGGAGACGCCTCGGAGTTTGACGTTTAAAATCGTGGTTTCTGGTAGCATGCTTTTGGTATTTCTATAACTTGGTTTTAAAGAAAGCAAAATTGATTTGGGAAGTTTTCTTAAACCGAGTATGTGCTGCTTGTGTTTTTTTTTAATATAAAATCACAGTTTAGAAATTTGTTTCTTTTGCATTTATTACAATTTTGTTTGTGATGTAAGTTTTTTCAATATTATTGCTGAAATGTACATTTTTAGCACGAAAAAGTAGATATGTTAAATTAGAAGGCTTCTTTATTTATTTATTTGTTTACATTTTTCTTATTATTGTGATGATTATAAAAGCTGGACAGAATTGTTGGCATTGTTACTTTTCTGTTTCTTATGGAAAAGTTTGTGTGTTTTTGAGTTGCCTATCTAACCAGGTGGGTTAGAAATAAAAGTGATACTGACGCATATTTTGTACTTTAAGAACCACTGCAGTTTTTCCAGCTGTGACTGTTCTCCCAAATCAGTGCAAAAGAAAAAATAATTTACGCAGACTAATTTATTAAATAAAGATATTTTAAGCACAGATGAAAAAAACCCATCTGAACTGGGTTCTTTATATAAAGGGTATAGACTCTGCGCTGATTTCATAATCTTCATCTAAGTAAACTGATCCTTTATAATCTGATACTGAAATCCAGAGAGCTCTCTGGATTTCATCCATCCTCTAACATAGTTTTTATCACAGATTCTAAATCACTGACCTAAATGTCCATTACAGGCCCCTCGTCTCACATTTACATTTGATTTCAGCTCAAAGAAGAAGATGGAAGAGATGAAAGATGCGGTTTTGTTTGTCTGCTTTTGTTCTGCTGAGTTTCATTCTGGTTTTGCACTTTCTTTTTCTAGGCACATCGTGGTCTGTGGTCATATAACACTTGAAAGTGTATCCAACTTTCTAAAAGACTTCCTACACAAGGACAGGGATGATGTCAATGTAGAAATTGTTTTTCTCCATAAGTAAGTACAAAACTTCGTGTCCCTGAAAAAGACAACAAATTTCATTGCTCAAGAGGGAAAAAACTTTAGTAGATTAGAAAGTTCTCTGATTGAAGAGTGTGTGTTTTTCGTCTCTCAGTATTTCCCCTAATCTTGAGCTGGAAGCCTTGTTCAAGCGCCACTTCACCCAGGTAGAGTTTTACCAAGGATCTGTCCTAAATCCACATGACCTGGCCAGAGTCAAGGTACCTGACTGTTAATACTTAATACTGTAGGTTATCATCTGATTGAATACTTGATGTGATTGTTTATTTTTGTCTTTGCTGTTTGCAATTTTGTTTCAGATTGAATCAGCTGACGCCTGCTTGATCTTAGCCAACAAATACTGCGCTGACCCCGATGCAGAGGATGCATCCAACATCATGAGGTATTGCGTGACCAAATTATGATTTATATTATCTTGCTTTCATTGTTTATTCGATTTGTTTTATGAACAATCACATTCAGCTGGATTCTCAGCGAAAAAATATATTTTCAGAGTGGATTAAGTCGTAGTTTTGGATGTGGAAACTGCACTTATTTTAATGGCTTTAAGGGATTATCAAGTGGATAATATAAAGTAGTACAACATATTTTAAAAATGATTGGAACAGTCTGTTTTAGGGCAAGCCAAATAAAATTTGGTTAGTAAAATTGTATTATTAATAGTTCTGTTCGATAATGCAGTCTGAGGATTGGCGGTTTTCCACTGAAGATTCAATTGCTCAGCTATAAAAAGTAGGAGAGTCACTATGTGACATTTCTTTTCCATCTTAAAGGATTAAGATGTTTAAAATGTGCAAGAGAAATCATCACAACTTGGTTCCAATCTAAACACTGTGCAAATGACTACATAATCATTATGGTAGAGCCGTTTTGTTATTGGCTTGTCTGTCTGTGCATCTCTCCGATATGTTCTTGTGGACATGAAGTTTCATCTGTCACAAAAGGTCCACTAGGACACATACTGTTGCGTAAAGTCTTCTCCGGCACATCCCAAAGATTCCTAAGGGGTTTAAGGTCTGCTCTTTATGGTGGCCAATCCAAGTGTTAATGCCTCGTGCCTGACCAAGTTTTGGACACGCGTCATTGCTGAATGTAGACACGACCAACTGAAGCAACCTAAGATCATAACACTGTCCCCGCAGGCATGTACGGTAGGCATGCAGAAGGTGTTCCTTGTGTGAACTCGAAACACAATAAATACACAAATCCAAATATTAATGCAAATGCTCCAAATTCAAAAGGCAACAAACCCGAGATCTAGGACCCTAAGCATGTTGGGAACACCTCTTTTTTCCATCTCTCTTCTTACCTGATGGGGCCAATCATCCTGGAACAGGGTAAATGTTAACTCATCAGAGGGCATGACTATATTTCCATTACTCCAACAATTAAGCTCACTGATTAGTGGTTTTCTAAAGGTTTTCTCAGGCTGTTTAGTCCCAATGTCTTCTTAGTGTTTGATTTCACCTGATGTTTGTTTCCCTTATCAAGATCAAGTAGATCCAAGTTTTGTTTTGTTTTTTTTTGGTTTTCTAACCACATATCTTCCTTAAAGATGATGGTGTATTTGATAATGCATTAGACAGTTCTTAACCCACATTTAGTTGTTAGGTTAATAATGCGATTTAGGAAAAGAGAAACTACTCACAATTGTGGTTAAATAACTGTTTTTTTTGTGCTTGGGGGAGTGTACGACTGCACACAAATGTCTAAGAGTGACATTTTATATCCAAAGGTTTAAAGGTCAGCTTCCCTACGACTTGTCCACTTTCTGCTGTGACACAACAAATTTCCCACGTGTGGGACTAATAAAGATCTATCTTATCTTATCTTATCTTACTTCAAAGAAACCTCTTTCCGTTATCCAGTGCCATAAATCAGCCACAGAAGTGAGAGATTCTGTATGTATTTCTCATTTGGTTGAATACTGAACTTATGTTGATGCCCAAGTATAAACTTTGATGTATTCATGGTTTATGTATGTATTTGAAGTATTTCCATTTGTCTCTGTGCATCTTCAAATGCTTTGATACTATCGTTTTTAGTAAATTCCTTAAAAGTCTTCACTTACTTATGAGATTCTGGACAAGTTGCGATGCATATTGTAGCCACATTCATGACAGAGGCTTACAACCATGAGGCCAAAAATTAAATGTAACTGAGACAGGAATTGTTTATATTTCTACCAGTAATGTTTTTTTTTCCCCAGGTTAATTTATTTATTTTTTGGTAGAAATTGTAGGTTTGTAAATTCGGAGAACAGTCTGAACTGGAAATGGTCAAATTGATATCAGTTCTTTCCAGACAGGAAGTAAGTCATAATTTTGGATCTGGATCTGGGAATATGTTACAATGTATGCAATAAAATGCCAACTTTAAATTGTTAAAAGCATATGGTACTCTACGATACTGTCATTTTATAATTCCTGTAAAAAGAGAGTGAATCAGATTTTTTATTTTTATCTGTGTAACTTTTGCAAGTGCTGCAGATAATCTTGTATTTCTTTCTTTTTGTCCTTTATCAGAGTAATATCTATCAAGAACTACCATCCAAAGATCAGGATAATCACTCAAATGTTGCAGTACCACAATAAGGTTCGTATTAATCAACTATGAAGCCTGCTGGAGTCACCTAGTTACTCCAATATAGTTAGATACATTTCAGTATATGTTGAAAAGATTTCATTATTGAATCATTTGTCTGTCTTAGTTTTTAACAGCTTGCACCTTGTAGCCTAACTTTCTTTTCCTCTTCCCCTCAGGCACACCTTTTGAACATCCCAAGCTGGAACTGGAAGGAGGGAGATGACGCCATTTGCCTTGCAGAACTCAAGCTCGGGTTCATCGCCCAAAGCTGCCTGGCTCAGGGCCTCTCCACCATGCTGGCCAACCTTTTCTCCATGAGGTCCTTCATCAAGGTAGCTGCAACTAACACTGGTCCATCTGTGCTCACTGGATTAAGTTCAAAAGTAAAGTTGGCCGAGAAACAAAGCCTGAATAGATAATAATGGTTTTCCCAGATGAGGCCCGTACGCAGCATCTGGTGAGTAGGTGGTGATGAACTTAAACATGCACCTCTTTATATTTTTGTATAACCTTCTTTATTTTCTTGTAGATTGAGGAGGACACATGGCAGAAGTATTACCTTGAAGGAGTAGCCAATGAGATGTACACAGAGTACCTGTCGAGTGCCTTTGTGGGTCTGTCCTTCCCAGCAATTTGCGAGTATGTAAACTCAAACATTTTATTTTACCTCCTTTTTTTAGTACTTGTTGTTTTGTGTTTCCTGGATGCAAGTAATTTAGACACTTAAAATTGCTGTCATTAGAATTTAAAGATCCAAAGATAATTTTTATGTCATTTAATAACTAGGCTTCTGGAAATAGCACATTAAATTAGTTATAGAGAGGATGAACACGTGTTTACATAAGGCCTCCATACGTTATAGGCTGGCAAATCCCATATTTATCCCACATTAAAATATTTGAAAAGTGTAAACCTAAATCTAAGTGTAAATAATTTGGGGATAAACAGGTTCTCATCCTCTAAAAAGAAAAAAAAAAGAAAGTGGCACCCTAAGCTAAGACTATTTCAAACTGAAGGTACTTAGTGTGCCTCAGGTCTAATTACATTGTTATTCTCTTTTACAGACTCTGCTATGTGAAGCTAAAGCTGCTGCTGATAGCTATAGAGTACAAGTCTGATCAAGGGGAAAGCAGGTAAGTCAGGGCATTAAAATTCATGCATGCAAAAACTTTAATACGCAGGTGTCAGTATTTGCTTTCAGCTACTCTGAATCAGCTTCCCTGTTTGACTGCAAACACAAGTGCTTTTCACAATGTGTCTAAATTGATGTCTAAATGGGTTTATTCACAGACATCACAGGGCTCTCTGATAACATCGCGACAAATTAGTGGGGAAGGTGGCAGTTGGTTTCTTTGAGCACAGCAGAAGCTTTGTTTTAGTAGTTTCTCTAACGCGCTGATGCTCATTTATACTCTTTGAAGTGCTATCTGCTTTCATCAACTTAATTAAATAAACAGAGGCTATCCAACCAAATGAGTTGTGAAAACTAATCCCTGCAGCGTGTGCCAGTTGCAGTGATTAGTGCAAAGCCTTGCAAATTCTGTGATATAACTTTCTGCTTTGACATCTTTGGTCTACAAATCCTCACAGCACCCTGATAAACCCTGGAAACCACGTGAAAATGCAGGAGGGGACCTTGGGTTTCTTTATTGCCAGCGATGCCAAAGAAGTAAAGAGGTAAGGAATGAGAGCTGAGATTCAATTGTTTGATTAAATTCCAGTCTTGTTTCTGCAATAGTGCGTCTGTTGGACTGCTTGTCTTTTGGTCTGAATGTCATATAGTTTCAGTATCTTGAGCTATTACATGTTGGAAAATTGAAAAGATAATAATCTTTGTGTAAATATTTCATCGTATGGCTGGATATTGTTTCCCGGGAGTTCCTTTGAATATAGCTAAAATGCTTGTTTTGTTAGTATTGCCTACTTGTTGCCAGGGCTTACAAATCCATCCATCCATCCATCTTCTGCCGCTTATCCGGGGCCGGGTCGCGGGGGCAGCAGCCCAAGCAGAGAAGCCCAGACCTCCCTCTCCCCAGCCACCTCCTCCAGCTCATCCGGGGGAACACCAAGGCGTTCCCAGGCCAGCCGAGAGATATAATCTCTCCAGCGTGTCCTGGGTCTGCCCCGGGGCCTCCTCCCGGTGGGACATGCCCGGTACACCTCACCCAGGAGGCGCCCAGGAGGCATCCTTATCAGATGCCCGAACCACCTTAACTTGCTCCTTTCGATGCGGAGGAGTAGCGGCTCTACTCTGAGCTCCTCCCGGATGGCCGAACTTCTCACCCTATCCCTAAGGGAGAGTCCGGCCACCCTTCGGAGGAAGCACATTTCCACCGCTTGTAT
>VURO01013669.1:3372-13795 GCA_015108175.1 Pelvicachromis taeniatus | reverse complement strand
GTGTGTATATCACACACACACACACACACACACACACACACACACACACACACACACACACACACACACACACACACACACACACACACTACTACTTCCTATTGTAACTGGTATACATTCTACTAATACTGCTACGACTGCTACTACCAGAACTCACAGTACTTTGACTACTTGTGTTAGTACTACTTATACTACTACAGTTAGTATGCCATATTACTTCAGCTGGTAGTACCACACGCACAAATATGTCACAACGCAAACTAACTAAAGTAACCAAAGGTAGAAATCCACCTCTGCAAATCTGAAGAGGGGGAAAAAAAATTATGAAACTAATGTGTTCTCTGGGGAGCAGATGACTCATACACACACACATACCCACATACTGTACACACACACACACACACACACACACACACACACACACACACACACACACACACACACACACACACACACACACAAAGATCCCTTGCTTGAACCCTTCCGGTCGTTGTTTATCATGACCACAGCAGCCCCTGGTGAGCCACAGTTTCTCTTGCACAGAATGTTAAATAACAGTACTTATAATAGGGCAGCTATCAGTGTGAATGCACTAACAAATACAGGGTGCACTAATGGTGGCTTGCTGCTGTAAAGGGTGTGCTCTCTAATTAGAAGGCTCTTCAATTATCATACAACCCCTCCATATATTCCATATATGTGTGTGTGTGCATGCATGCATGTGTGTGTGCTAATCTGTTCCTACAGTAAATGGGAGATGGGAAACAAAACTTCGCTCTGTGGCTTTCAACACTAACGTCACTTGTTTATGGGGTGTTTATGTATGTGTGATCTTGTGCGGGTGGAAATGTGTGGGCCTGTTTATGCAAAGCACTGGAGATGCATGGTATGTAACAGTGAAACTGTGTGTGTAGGGCTGTGTGTGTGTGTCAGGCTTTGCATTTACTGAACAGGTTTAGTATACCCACTATCATTAGGGCTGCCTCACACGCAGACTTTGTGTTACATTATTCATATACCATATGGCTCTTCTGAAAAGGTTTAGAGATGGGAAACATTTAAACAAATTGATCCAGGTGTATGTATTAAAGAGGGGAACATTAAATGATTTGGATAAACATTTTGTAATATAAATGAAAAAACAAAAATTAGCCAGGTATTTGTCTGCTCTATGTTTGAGTAAGATTAACTGGCCATGTATGGCACACAGAACAAATGGCCACAGTAGCAGTAAGGAGTGTAAATCTACTGCTGTTATTTAACTATTACTACCATTAATACTGTCTTTACTCTTGCCACTTGTGCTACTTACACCACTATGTTAATTACATATATGTCTTCTACTAGTGCTAAACCTAACCCTTTATAATGATGTCACTCTACTGAGCATTCGTAAGGTATTAGCAAATGCTTGCTTAATCATGTATATATATCATTACACCTTCTTAATATGTCATTCAAAAAATACAGATATGTTTATTTATCTGTTACTGTTACACCATGTACATCTATCACTGCGACTACATCCCTGCTAGAAAAATCACATCTGTATTTATTAAAACGTCAAACCCATAATGAGAAACCATTAATTCAATTGTTATTGCTAATATTATAAATGCTTGCTCTACTACCTCTGTGCTACTATGACATCCAAGTTAATGACGTGTCATTATAAGGCCTTAAGCCTATCATTGTCCCTGTCACTATCTAAGATAAAAACTCCATATACTTGGCATCTGGTTTTAAAAAAAGGTTAATTTTGACAGGCATAGACAATCACTCGAATCAAGTCTTATTGAGGTCACAGAAGAAAAGATTCATTTTTCCATATAGTATAAAATTAAAAGTCCTTTTGCAGCAACACAAGCTTTTAGTTAATTATATTTTTTTTAACAGGGACAATGAATGTTAGTGAACATTAACATACCAAAAAAAAAATCAGGTCTGCAGGGATAAGTGATGGATGGAGGGAATTTTATTTTAGTCACAGAAATCCTAAACAGGAAGGAGTAAAGAAGTCACACCAGATCGCTATCCAGTTGGAAAATATAATAAAATAAGAAGTATTTAATTTTATAAGCAATGGGACAATTTACCGCATTTTCTGGACTACAAAGCACACCTGAATATTAGCCGCACAACTTGAAATTATTTAAAATCATATTTTGTTCATACATTAGCCGCACCAGACTAAAAGCCGCAGGTGTGCTAGCGGGCTAGTAGCGCTAGCAGCGGGCTAGTTGCTAGTAGCGCTAGCAGCGGGCTAGTTGCTAGTACCGCTAGCAGCGGGCTAGTTGCTAGTACCGCTAGCAGCGGGCTAGTTGCTAGTACCGCTAGCAGCGAGCTAGTTGCTAGTAGCGGCGGTGCACGGCCCGCCTTGCAGGGGCAACGGAGCGACTGCTCACCAGCCTCGGAAGAGCCCCACAAAGTGGGCCGCGCACCGCCGCCCGACCGACCCAGCCCTTAGAGCCAATCCTTATCCCGAAGCTACGGATCTGACTTGCCGACTTCCCTTAGCTGCCTTGTTCTAACATGCCAGAGGCTGTTCACCTTGGAGACCTGCTGCAGATATGGGTACAGGGCCAGCCAGAGCCAGCTTGCTAATCTAGTCTCTTTTTTAATTCGTACGGCACTACTTTGGCTGGCGGAAGGACATGTGACCAACATATCACTCTTTTCCGTGTCTGATCACCTGCCTTTCCGCCAGGCAAAATGGCGGAACAAACCAAAACAAATCCTCTTACGATGTCGCAAAAATCATGAAAAAGCCTTAGAAAAGCCGCACCGGACAATAAGCCGCAGGGTTCAAAGCTTGTGTAAAAAGTAGCGGCTTATAGTCCGGAATTATTATTAAATGATGGAAAGTAGTGTGATGATGCAATTGCAGGGTTAGCAATGCTCCACAATCCATGATGATGTAACTCGTTCACTTAAGTGAGAACCAACATTCTACTAAGGTCATCGCAAATTAGAGACTCCAAAAGCTGCAGACCCAATGAGGGAGCGGGAAGGAAAGAGTGGCACAGCAACATTCAGGCATAAATCTAACACACACATATTTATTAATGGCTGAATTTTTCTGGACATTTCACTTTTAATCGTTACAGATTTAGCTTCAGAGAAGTTGACTGCTATGTGCACACTGCTGAGAAAAACACAGCTCAGTTCAGTTCATTTCTGCTCTCTTTTATGAAAATCTCAATATTATTGTGGCAAAATATGTGAAGACTGAGTGAAGGGTTTTAGCCAAAGGTTTGGTCCTGCTCTCACAACTTTACACGCACTCAAAGTGCCAATTATACACTTGTTCTGATAACATCTCCCTCTCCTAAAAAGACACCCCTAGTAGCAACCATCACACCCACCTTGGGCATAAAACATGCTTTTTTTGGAGTTAGATTTGGTGCTTGCAGTAAATTTGCATGGTTCATGTCAATATTCTCCTGGAAATGAAACTCTTACAACTACATATACCATAAGGCTAGCCACAAATTCTGTTCACAGCTGTCACTCACAGAACTGACACTGTGCATTTAAGGTAAATCCAGTAGTTTTTTTGTTTTTTTTTAACACCAAAAGGTTTTGTACAGTAAACCTGTCTTTCATGAAGGCGATACTTTTAGAACATGTCCATAGTCTGAGAGCTTCTTTCTGCCTGGCTCTCAAAGGTCAAACGGCATTTTAGGCAAGAAATAAATGCTTAAATTACAGCACAAACACAGTCACAGCTTTAACTATGACCTATGGAAGGAAGATAAAATAAATATAATAACAAAAAAAGAGAGAATTAGGATAAAGCATTAAAATAATACTTAAGAGGCAGAGAAGGCAAAAACAGAAACAAGCTCATATTTTCATACATAAAGAAAATAGTGCAAGGTATACAAGAGAATTGAAAATGTTAACATATATACATACATACAAAGTCTGGTGGTAACTATAAGCTGTATTATGCAAAATAAAATATTCAAAATATTAGTTAGTCAGCACATTGATTCTTATTTAGAGACTGAATACTAAAGTGTAACAAGAAGAGATGCAGGACGTCCTGCATCGGACCTCTTTGACTTTAACCTGGACCTTGAAGCTTTACACAGCAAAGCCCTTTTGAACAGCATAGAGCTGACTGATCAAATCTGCTGCCTTGTTATGTAAAGTCTCATATGTAATTAAAGATACTTTGACGTGGATTCTCAAAGAAATTCAAAAGTGCAAGGAAGTTATGATGATACTGATGTGGGAGCATCTGGTCGTTGTCAGTATCCAGGATGCACGAGTCTGCACAAACTAATGATGAGCTACAGCTCGGGCATGAAAGCAGTGCAATAAGGTATTGTTGACACACACACACAGTGTGTGAGACAGAGAGAGAGAGAGAGTAAGAGAGGGAGAGGGAGAAAGAGAGAGCGAGAGAGAGAATTTGGACTTTATTTACCACATCTGCTGCAGATGTGCCTTCAGCCCCTGGTACTGCTTTGAGCTCCTTCTTTCTAATGTTACTGTCAGCTGGGGTTGTCACATCTATCACAACTACACACTTCTGTTTCTTGTCAACCACCACTGTGGTCTGTGTCTAGTTGGTTGACCTGCTGCCAACCAGATATAGGCTGGTGATGGTAGCTGGGGAACCTCTCTGTCTGTGTGGCACCTTTGCACAGCCGACGACTTAGGCTCTGTCAGATGTGGTAAACTTCTGCATCTATGCATCAGAGCCAGTGAGTCAATGTTTCGCTCAAGCATACAGCTTGATAACATTCATGGAGGTAATGAATGGAGGTAATCGCTTGCAGGTGTCAGAGCCCGGGCCTGGAGTCGCCATGACTCCGCCCGGGTAGAGCGCAGAGCACGGGAGGAGAGAGAGACGGACCCAACAAAACAAAAAAACACACTTGTGGCCATAGTGAGTGAGCTGAGCAGGCACAGGGACCATGACAGTATTAGAGTCCTCGTGTACCATTCATAAAATACATGAAGTCACTATTGATTAATAACTTGTTAATCACAAGTCGAGAGCCAATAAGTAAAGATTTTTTTGTTTAAATTCCTTTCTGGCTCAAATGTGGACCATCATTTACAAAGTTCAAATGTCCTGTTGTATTTAGTGAAGACTTTAAACTACACCCCATAAAGAAATCAGGAAAAGTGTATACTGAGGTTAAAGAGCAAGGAAGCATTTTCTCACACACTTCCACAGAACTGGAATTGTGGAAACAGCAGCCGGCCCTGTTGGCCAGTAGGAAAGAAGAAAGACTGCAGGCTTGAGACACTTCTGTTTTGCAGCCTGGTAGAGTTTGCAGCTGTAGCAGGCTGGAACAGTTTTGGTACTGATAGCTAGTTTTTCCTTTTATGACAAAGACTTATATAATGTAGAGCTTTCGTTTCTTTCTTTTTTTCTGTAATTTTATTAAACATTATATATCTATAGCATACTTAGCTTATCCCAGTTTTATTGTTTAGAACTTTTCAATTTTATGTTAAAATGCTAAAATTGCCCATAAGTGTGAATGCGGGAGTGACTGTGAGTGCAAATGGTTGTCTGTCTGTGTGTGTTAGCCCTGCGACAGACTGGCGACCTGTCCAGGGTGTACCCCTCCTCTCGCTCTAAGACAGCTGGGATAGGCTGTTTTAAAAAAGATGGTGAGCCAAACTCCCAAATTTGAGACTTGAAAATGAAAGTGTGACCTTTATATTCAGTTTATGACCCTGTTATCACCATCTGTTTCAAAATTTAAAATTATTCTTTGCAGCATGATACTCATAGTTCTAGTAAGAGTCATCAACAGTTCTAAATGTTTTTTTTTAATTGTTGTTAATATATATATATTATTTGCTGACTATTAGATATTCTATTTCCATTAAATATATACAAATCCATGTTCTGATAAAACAATCTATACACAAGGCTTACATTAAAGAATCATTTTACAAGCTGATGTCCAAGTTTCATAACGTCATTTAGTAAATGAGGATTGTGGTAAGCCGACCTTTTGAACTCCAGGTCCCCCCCCCCCAGTGTCTCACAGTGAAGTTCAACCATCTAGGTGAACGTTGACCAAAACACACTGTAGATGAATACCTGAGCAGAGGTGCTGTTGAGCTTCTCCAGGCCATTCTCCAGCCGCTCCATCTTGGTGGTGAGTTCTTTGCTCTTCAGGCCCAGCAGACTGCGATACAGCGTGATCTGCTCCAGGAAGGACTTGGGCGTGGTGTAGTTGTAGCGCCGCTCGTTGGCTAGGTACTCCTTCGACATTTGATTGACACTCATGTGCACATAAGCCATGAATTTACTGATCGACTCCTTCACTTGGAGCTGTGGGAATTAAAAGTCCTACAACTGTTTAGTTCACATTAAAAAAACATTAAAAAGCAGATGACTGGGCAGATTTAGATACAGAGTAATATTTCTTGAGGCTCAGGCTTGGAATTTAATTTTCAGGGGCCTCTGGTACTCTTAAATTAATATCACATTCACTCTGTCACGGTGGTTGACATTTGAAATTATTTTCAGCGTGTGAAAATCATTTAGGTGAGTAGCTTCACCTCGCTGTATTAGATTATGAACTGTTCTCACATTGATATTCTCAACTTCCTCGAGGAACCTGAAGCTGACCGACTCCAGAGCCTCCTGTGGCCACTCATGGAACCAGTCGATTGCTGTGCAGTTGACCACTGCTGGGAACTTCCTGCCGCGAACCCTCAGTTTACTGCCAACTGGAGAAAAACACAAAGCCACCTGCAATACGTGCACACACACACACACATCCAAAGAGACAGACAGGCACACTGAGGTCAAATAGAATTGAGTGTCAAGTCAAACACAGTTGATCAAGTTCATTTCTCCTTTTGTGACTGGAGTCTCAGTGAGACGGAGAAAAGAAAGGCAGGGCACTTCTGCTCAGACTTATCCTTCTTCATGGTCAAGAGAGGGAACGAAACACTGTGAATTCATTATCTGCAGTTCCGTCATTAAACACACAAAGCCTCCAGCAAATATGTGAATTAAAGCAATATGCTGAGCCGTGGGCTATGTCAGACTGATTTTCACCGTTGGAGATGAACAGCTGGCTTGTTGAGCAGCTCAGCCAGATGTTCGATACATTAGACGGAAGAAACAAACACGCAGGAGGCATACCCAAAGACACTTCAGATTATAATTAACTCTGGAGAAAGAAAACACCACATATCCACCTCACTATGATATTCTGTTTACAGACTGAGGATTTACTTACTGTAAAAGATGTCGTAACGTCACATCACTAAGCTAATTTAACTTGAATCTTACAATGACAGAAAGTCGCGACTACCATGCTGAGCAGGATTAACATGATAGTGAGCATTAAGGCCCCTTTCTTTCCCCTTTCATTTACAGTAGCCCCTCTTTCCCCACTTATCAGTGTTTCTGTTATTTTATGAGGGCAAATGTATTTGGGGATCTGAATTACTAATGATAACGTCAACAGAAATAATAATTTTATGATTTTACTTTTTTCAACAGTACATGGAACATGGCCGTTCCCCATTGAGCTGAACAGTCGGTGTGTTTTTTGGCTAAAGGGACAAACAGCATTGTTGTTTCCACTTTTAGCAGTTTTCGTGCATATTTTGCAAAGTACCGTCCTTTTGCTGGAGGTTGTTCAAGTATCTCCCTTTTGAGATGCTTAATGTTCATCAGGGGATTTCGCAATATGGCATTTTTATATTGCATAAAAATGAGGGCTGTCAACGGTAACGCGTCATCACGTCATCACATCATTACGATTAATGCGATTATAATTTTTAACGCACTTAATCCATCTGGAGCGCACACTGACTCAAAATCAATAAAATGTCTCTGTCAACGCATTTCGGGCAGTTTGTCCAGAGCTTGTCCATTCTGCACTCCAGATGGGTTGAGCCCGTTAAAAAATTTTTTTTAATTGCATTAATGGTGATGACCGTGTTAACATTGACAGCCCTGATAAAAATGTATACTGCCATTATCATGGATGATATGATTCATCCACTGACAATGGTTTGATGCAAAAACTTAAAATTTAGGTCATTATTCCACAAGAGCTGTTACCACATATATTCAGTCCTATTCTTGTATTCTTGTGTAATTTGGCATTTCCTGTTTCAATTTCTTAAGAATGACTTCTTGACAGCCATCCTTCTAGTCAGAGCATTTCTGATTCTGGGAAATCCTGAGATATGCCTTAGATGGTAAAAATGGTAAATGGCCTGCATTTGTATAGCTCTTTACTGAGTCCCTAAGGACCCCAAAACACTTTATACTACAATCAGTCATTCACACACTGGTGATGGCAAGCTACATTGTAGCCACAGCTGAATAAAAATAACATTTTATTCCAGTCAAACCATGTTATTTGGCATTTGTTGTAGATTTGATTAAATAACACATCACTGCTGGTGACGAAGTGCTTAAATATATAGTTTAAAATTGATTCTTTGCTAAGGTGTCTGTTGTGTGAAGCTGTCTGGTGCCTTTTTTATGCTTAAATGAGTAACAGGTCAGTGTTAAGTGACAAAAACAAACACTGTAAATGGTCAGGTACAAGAACTGAACTGAAAATTGAAAACAAGACACTTTGCCTTTCTGGAAACTAAATATAAGGAAATGTGGGTGGACTCGAGATTTTTGCGCAGTAATACATCAAAATCCAAATATAATACAATAAGAAGCTGGTATTAACCCCTCAGCCGTGTGACTGTTGACCCCGAAAACTGGATTATGAGCCTAGAAATGAGCATAATATTTGCTCTTTAAAGCAGTAAAAAAATAGTGTTGTGCACTGCAGTGAGACACTACAGTGCTAGTGTTCACTAGGTGCTTTTCTGAGCTCTGCTTTTGTTTCTTCTTATAGTGTATTTAATTAGAAATGTATGTGCATACGTGTATATATATATATATACACATGTATATATATATACATACACACATAAACAACTGCATTTGTATAGCGCTTTTCATAGTCATTAAGGACCCAAAGCACTTTACACTACATTCAGTCATTCGCACACTGGTGTGACAGAGGCGAGGCTGCCAGACACAGGCACCACCGGGCCCTCTGACCAACACCAGTAGGCAAACATGGGGTTAGTATCTTGCCCAAGGATACTTGGCATATAGACTGGAGCAGCCTGGGATCGAACCACCAACCTTCCGATTAGGAGGTGACCCGCTCTACTACCTGAGCTACAGCCACCTAAATAAACGCTATTCAAAATAGTTTCCTGCCACAAAGTATTTGTCACAACATCACACACACATAATCGTGTGTGTGTTTGCAATAAAAATAACTCTAAACTTGAGTATGTCGCAAAGTAGTTTCTGAACAGCAGACTGCTTAAAGATGCTCTCAGTTAGAAATGTTTCAGTAGAATTTTGACCCAGAAATTCTTTCACTCTCTCCAAATGTCTCAAAGAGTAAAAGACTATAATGACCTGGCCAAGCATAACTGGCAGACTAATCAAAATATTTGATTAAACTCACATCAGCTACAAACAGGACGGCACAGCCACTATATATATATATATGACTATATATGGAACCACTGATCTAAAAGCATTTTAATGCTGTGACAGTGATAAAGTAATTATGCTGTTAGGTTTTCACTCAGCTCAGAGACGCAGCCTCAGCAAATGTCACACAAACTCTAGGAACGAGATCAGGTAATTCTTCGGGAAAACATCCTTTCCATTCAGACAATTTTGAGATGCATAACTGCATAGTTAGAAATGCACTCTTGATAGGTCTGTGCCCTTGGGATTGCCTTCTTTATTTATTCACTTGCTAACCCAGGAAGGCTTGAGCTGTGAGCGACACAGAAGTGGAGGATGATGTGGGTGGTGGTGGCAGCGCATGCTTGTAATAATGACAGAAAAAGCAATGCTTTGGAAGCTGTCCCTCTCTAGGGGGAACAAAGCGGCTACACGATGGTGAAATTATCTTCAGCTAAACGCCGGCTTTTCTGCTCGTGTCTGTGATTTATAGCGACACCCAACACCTCCCATTGTATTCAAGTTCATCTGAAAATGTCAGCACAGAAAATTGTCTGGGAAGAGGCGTCTTCCTAAAGCCGGATGTTTATCCAAGTATGAGGGGTTTCTTATTTAGGAAGAGTAAATTAGAGTGTGAGGCGGCAACTTATTGCTCTATAAAGAGTGGATGGAGATAAAATACAGATGCACTTGTGTGGGAAAGATTAATGGAAAAGACCCCCCCTGAAGAGAGCCCCTGAGAGCAACTTGATAATAAAAAGTAAAATTGTAAATAGCAAAGAACACAGCTTTCTCTCCCGTGCATGTCGAACTATCAGACTGCTTCACCTTGAGCTGTCGGCGAACCCGATTGATGAAGAACTTCCAGCAGTTTTCCTTCGTATCCATCAATCCAGCACCATGGACCTCTGGCCTCATGCT
>VURO01013662.1:0-16789 GCA_015108175.1 Pelvicachromis taeniatus | reverse complement strand
TGTGTTTTTTTTATTTTTTTTCTTATTTTTTGTTTGTTTGTTTTTTTTTTTTTTTTTTTTTGAGCGACGTTCCAATCACACTCCATACCAGTTGGTGGCGGTAATGCACCATTCAGTTGTTTGCCAACCGCCAATAAAATTTAAAAAGAAGAAGACTGCGCAGAGGGACTTCCAGGTCAAAGGTCACCCGGCTACTATTAGAGACCAGCGTCTATTTACCTTGACATGTTTTCAGACCGGTGTTTATAAGAGACAGGCTACTAATGGAAGATATACAGTGGTTTGTGAGTCTTTGCATAAAAGGTTGCTGTGACAATCTGCTAGTGACCAAAACAATAGCAATGAGTTTTTTGGTACAGCACTCTATAACCCTGTTATTTGTCCCTAGCAACTAGCTGTTGCCAGGGGGTGGAGTCTGTATGGCTGATACCGTAGCTGATTTTGCACAGTTGCAACAGAAACAACCTCCAGAGGCTATTTAAAGCATCCCATAGTGTCAAGTGTCAAAACTTGTGATTCATTTAAAAAATCAGATGTCTGACCTGTCTTTGGAAAAATGAGTGTAATTTGTTATGTTGTAACTCCACTCATACATGTGCATTAAGTTTTACAGATAACAATGGAAAAGTATAAAACCTTCACTTGTAGATCACCAGAAAATGAGCCAGATTTCCTAATTCACCTTTCTGTGACGTCAACACAAAATGGAAACTTGTGTGTGCATTTAATGACCTTTTGTACGACAGCATAGTACAAAGGAAAACAAAAAAAAAATCCAACAGGAAACATGTGAGCAAGAATAAATGTTTATTAGCAACATTTTATGAAAGAAAACACCAACAAAACACATTAAACCTGAGGGTTTGTACACACAGGCTACTTAGAGAAAATGAGTACAGCTGTGGAGAATATCTGGGTGCAAGCAATCAGGGAAACACAATTATGGCAGGTAAAAAACTGAATAATAAACACACAAGACAAAGTCACTAAAATAAAACTACCTTGAACATGAGAACACCCAACACAGAGATGGATACTTAAGACACAGGAAACACACGCGAGGTAGAATAAACTGAAACAGAGAATAAAAGCAAACTATAACCACCAAATAAACTAGACGGCAAAACTAAAACTAAGAAACCAGCCATTAATTCGGCTGTCTTTGCGATTCAGTCAACAAACCTAAATCTCAGCTAAAAAAATAGAACTACTTTTGAAATCACCTGAAAAGAAAACGCAATGCATTTTACTGAAAAGCTAGAGTAGTTGACTTGTCTGCCGTTTTTACACTTTCCACTCCAGATTTAAAAAAACAAACGAACAAATAGTAGAAACAAGTCTCAGTGGCTTCCCTGGAAAGGCAGACCATGGTTTCAAAGTATTTTGTAGTTTTCTGCTTGTTTTTATGCCTCTTTACTTCCCAAAACAGAAGGATTTCTTAAGCAGATGTCATTTCACATGACCCCCATTTAGTTAGTGCAGCTGGAAATTTTGCAGCCCACTGGCAGGAAATTTTCACACAAATTCATCACAGTAATTAAAAAGACTTGAACGATCAGCTGTGTATAGGATGGTCTTTTGTTGTGAACGTATACCGCGCATGTGATGTGCCTTGGGCTGTGGAGCATGACCAAAAGAGGGTTGTTCGTGTGAACACAGCCCTTTATTGATGAATACTACAGTTGCTTCATTTACCAGCTAGTATGAGGTTGTTTTCTGACTTTAAAGATGCCTTCAGGGGGCATGTGCGTGACTGCTGCAGAGGCCTGAGTCATTCCCTTTGCCAGTTTGTCAGTCGGCCCCTGACTTGCTGGCCTCCTTCAGGGATCTAAGTTCATGTGATTGCATTTAATTCCACAATGACCTGTAGATTAGTGCATGCATCGTGGCATTCAGTCAGGCTGAATCCTGACTTGCCTGTGGTTGTAAGTTCAGGGGGTTCATGTCCAGTCTCAAGCTTCAACAAAGGAAAATTTTCAAGGAATCAACACTAAGACCTGGAAAAGGTCCCTGATCCTGCTCAGTTTCATATTACCTAATTAACTTATTTGGACACGGTGATAATATAAGAGTACACCAGTATTCATACCTGTGAAAAATATATCCTTTGTCTCCTGACATCATTGTTTTGATTACACCTTGCACACTTGTCACCTTGCCTCCATCACCTTATGAAACACCTCCACACAAACCAACAAGTGGTCATGGAGCCTCTCGGTTCACATCCGGTGCTCTTTTGAAGTAGGCCAAGTTTCTCTCAGAGGGGATATTTGGTTTCCAAGTGGCTCTTTAGGCTTTCTTGGCATCATGTTAGCACACATTCAGACTAAGAGGCATTGACATCTCCGGTCCAACTGAAGCCATTAGGCAGTTCCACTTTCCTCTATACTCCCTACTGATTTTTTTTCTCTTTTCTTTAGTTGGTTTATAGGCTGGACTGGTGGTTAGTTGTGGTTTAATTCACACAAGAAAGTGAGCTCTTTTTCCCTTTTGTATCCTCCCTGCTGTCAGTCAGTCAGTACCTTTGATGTGTCATGCTCTCATAATAGTTCACAAACAGACTGAGGTCCGCTTTGATAGAAAATATTTTTTTTAAGGGAAACGAGTATGCACATAGTACTGATACAGAGACTGAATTTATTAATATAGTTTGCAGTGCTGTCAAAGTTAACGCGTTAATACAGCATTCATCACAATTAACACGATTACAATATTGAACGCACTCAACCCCTCTAGAGCGCAGAATGGACAAACTTTGGACAAACTGCTTGAAAAGCGTTGACAGAGACATTTTAGGGATTTTGAGTCAGTCTGTGCTCCAGATGGGTTCATTGTTAATCGCGTTGTACTATATATTCAAGCATGTAAAATAGATTGTAGGAGAAATATTAACGAAATGACCGTGATAGCTGCACTTTATAGGAGGAAGACTATAACAGTGTGTTAGATTTGCCTCCAAATGTATTTCTCATCAGCTTTGGTGCTTCTCAAATGGCACGTCACACTCCGTGTCTGGTAACAGCAGCCCGGGGCCTTGAGCTTTGATCTGCTGCTTATGGAATTAAAGCGATAAAAAGGCTTAAGAGAGGCTGGAAGAGGTCACCTGGAGTTTTGTGACTAACAGAAAAATGCATTCCTATTCCATCTGCAATGAAGATGGTGGCCTCAGCTGACCTCCTGAAATAATACCGGTCTTTCATTTCTGCAGGCCCGAGACTGCCCTCAGACCAGCTCCAGCTTCATCCGAATTTCCAAGGAGCTGAAGAACAAAGACGAGTACAATCAGGTCCTCTTCTCGAGCTTCTGTAGGAAGGTACAGTATGTTGGGAAAGAACACTGGGAAATGGAAATGTCTGTTTTGTAGCCACAAGGAGTTTCTTTCTTCTGCTGCTTCCTTTTAGCTTTGGGATGTTTTTCTCATTCGCTGTGTTTCCCATTCCACCCCCTAATGTTTCCTCTCTTTTGTAACAGCTCATCTTTCAATATTTCATGTTCCACCAGTGAACACATCCTTCTCAGGAAGTAATATGAAGATCAATCATAAAAAGGAATTGAACTATGAATTCAGTTCTCAAGTTCCCCTAACCTGAATGAAGCTCTGCTCATTATTTTACCTCATGCCGAACCTCTTATCATCTCCCTGGGGATAATAATGGCCATGCTTTCCATATCAGGGACTGAACATTGAGGGCTTCGCCTAAGTTATGAGTAGAGCTTAGTTATATTTGAAGTCACGTAGCCTTTGATACAGTGAACTGAAGCAACCCCCGACTCACAGACCCACCACAGTCTTTTTTATGTCTTCTTGTGTGTTGCTTCTTTGCTGCTTTACAGGGAAAACTTGTTTTTGTAATGAAATAACCCAAAAAGATCCTGCAAGAGGCATGAAGGGCTCTTCACAGAAAATAGAGAATGAACAAACACGTTGAAGCTTTTTCTTTCGCCTGCTCTGCTCTCTCAGGTGAACAGGTTCAACAAAAGCACAGACCGAGGCCTGCTCATCACAGACAAGTACATCTACAAATTAGAGCCAAGGAAACAGTACAAGGTTCTGAAGAAGCTTCCTTTAGACACAGTAAGTACTCACGTGGGAGACCACACACTCTGAATGCACGCTCACACACAGACTCATTTGCTAGCATCTCTAGTGAATAAATGCCTTCTCTTACCGTCACTCCTGTTTTTATCCAATATTTTCGGCATCACAAGCGTACCCTGTCAGGATCTGAGCGTATGTTACTCATTTCCAGTGAATGAGTAACTGAATGTCTCCTCAACTCTTTTGAGGAGCACAATTTGTAGAATTATTAATCATAATGCATTTCTGACAAGTAGTACAAACACAAATATTGCATATAATGTTTGTGGCTGTCATTTAATCGTAACTGGAGGGCTCATTGGGGCATTGATTTGCACTATTGCCTCACAATAAGAAGGTCCTGGGGTTTTCTCTCTGGTTACTCCCCCCTACAGTCCAAAGACATGCATGTTTGGGTAATTGGTGATTGCAATTATCCGCAGGTGTCAAGGCCTCTTGCCCAGTGATGGCTCGCTCCAGCACCCCTGCAGACATGAACTAGATAAACAGTTTATAAAATGGATGGATGGATTGTAACTGTTGCCTTCCAGCTGGAGGAAACTTGACTGGACAGAAAAATTTGATAGTGGCTTGAAAATTACCAAGATTTCTCATTCTGATGTAAAGACACATAAAAATGAGATTCCCAAGCCAGGAACTCGAACCATCCAAATAACACTTTAATGGAACAATACAGCATGCAATTACAACACTGAAGAAACATATTATTGTACTTGTGTACTGTGTGTACAGCAAGTCAGTAAAATGTACAGCAATGTGTAAAAAGCAATAAATAAGTCCAGAAATCATGCCGCCACTAAGCAAGTGCAAATCAGAAGGCTGCTGTCAAAATCAGGACAGAAAGCAAGGGAGACACAACTTTTTTAGCCAAGCTCACTGGACCCAGGGGTAGCTCATGCTGTTAGTTAGTTAGTTTGTTTGTTAGTCTCCGGAAGTCTCACCTTCAATGACTTTTTTTGGCTGAGGAAATAACCTGAATGTTTTGACCATGTTTGCTGAGCAAAGCCTTTAAGAAAAGATTTAAATAATTGCACCATTTCCTAGTTTGTGAAACCTAATTCAGGCACTTTTTTGTTTTTACACCTTAGACATGTAGGTTTATAAACAGTTTTGTCTGTGGTACAAATACAAAAAAACCACACTGTATAACAAACTCACTCCCTAACAGCTCTTATGAATGTGGGTCAGACTTTTTGTGCTTTATTCTGGCTGCTCTTTATTTCTTACTCTGTCCCCTCAGTTGTATACACGCACACACACACGCGCGAGCGCGCACACACACGCACCTACTCATCTTGCGTCCTGTTTGACCCTGGTCACTGCCATCCATCAATAAGTACAAGAGCAATAAGAGGACTCACACTGAGAGAACACTGTCTTCCTTTGGCTCTCAGGGCTGATGACCTTTAAGAATTGTGAGGTTGCTCATCAGTCAGTCAGTCTTTGTGTGTGTTTGTGTGTGTACATCAAGTTTTGTTGTCAACATGTGACGCCGTGTTCATGCTTGGGAGGCAGCTGCCAAGCTTAGCTTTAGATTTTCTGCCATATGGGGCGAACCTCAGCTGAGAAACTGGATCAGGAATCTCAAAGGGCTCCTGGGTCTGCAGGGCAAGAGGCTGAAAGTGTTTAATATGATGCTGAAAATCATGATTTTCCTCTACAGCTTGATGCATGAACCTTGGTGTTTTGAAAACCTACAGAAAGTCAGGAATTTAACATTTGGAACACCAGGTCTCTCTCTATATATATATACATATATCTAAAAAAAAAAAAAGGGGGTATTGTTTCAGGTAGAGGTATTTAGCCATACCTCTATGGTACTGTGATTGTGCTATTAATGCTAGAAAACCTTTCTTGGACATTTGGCATGTACCTCTCTGTCAGGTAAAAGTATGTTTTTATCACCATACAGACTTAAGGCATGTTAAAGCAAGACTGTGGGCATGAAGTCAAGATTTGAGGAGACCAACTCTAGAGCTGTTGACCAATCAGCTAACTTCTTGGCTCTCTGAGATCTGCCTTAACAAGCAGTTTAACTGTTATACCTAACAAAGTGGCCGTGAGTGTATGTTTTGTAATAGCTAGCAGCACACATCTTCTTTTTTTTTGGCAAGAAAAACTTCCTAAACGGAATTAAAACATCGAGATTTGTGTGATAGTTTGACTGGTTTGTGATATTTCCATCCTAATTTTTTCACACTGAGGTGAATTTGAAGGAGAGAATCGGAGACTAAGATGTATTCGAACGAAAGTTGGAGATTACCAGCGTGTGCAAGCGCCATCAGACTTTGCAGTGACTCAGGTACTGAATGCAAAATAGCTTTCACTGAGAACACCTTCGTGAGATGTAATGAGTCAGCGCAGCTGGACGTCCAGCAGTGGTTTTCGAGATAGAAGAGAGATGGAGAGAGAGAGAGAGAGAGAGAGAGAGAGAGAGAGAGAGAGAGAGAGAGAGAGAGAGAGAGCGTGCTTACAAGTTGCCAGAGGGTTAAAAACTATCATTATGCGGCAGCGGAGCAGCTAAAGATAGCCGGTGCCATTAGACTCTGGTGCTCAGAATGAGGAATATGAGTCTTATCCAGGTCAGAAACTCAGAATACAGCATTAAAGAAGCAGTGCACCTCTGACTCTTGCACCAGACTTACAGCCGTCAACACAGAAATATCACCAAAGTCACAGTTGAGGTCAAAACCTGAAGCAAAACACGAGCTTTGTACATACCTCTGACTGGTCAAATTCAGAAAACCTGACTTTAACTGGTGCTTATGTGTACTTACTCTTCAAAAAATGTACGCAAAATTATAATCTCTGCATAAACTATTTGTAAGCTTAAATAGTTAGTGGTAAAACATTTAGTCATTTAAATGACTTAGAAAATGTTAACTGACGTTAATATTAATAAATTGCTCACACTGGTTCCACAGTCATTAAACCTTTGATTTGTTTATATAAAAAAACTATGTGGAAAATGCCTCTTTTATTTAGAACAGTCAAATGTTCGACGTAGAAGTCATAGAAACGCTAAACTAGAAATCCAGAATCAGGAGCAGGCAAAGACCGCTAGGATAGGCAGATGATGACCAATGAGGGGGAACCAAGAAAAGGAAGAAATAAAAATGAAAGAAATACACAAGGAGCAGTGCTTTCAAGATCAAACAGGAAAGAGCGTGATCTTCGAGGTACAGAAGTTTATGATTGATTGGGCGACATGTCTCTCTCCGTTGTAATTTCTGTGTTTTGAGTCAGTCACGATTGAATTTTGGTTAGATTTATCTGCCATAAAGTATCATCCTAGATCAAGGACGTCAAACTCGTTTTATACTGCGGGCCACACGCAGCCCATTCTGATTTTATGTAGGTCGATTTTTTGTTGGGTTGACAAAGTGAGCACTTCAAAGATTTGGTCTTATACTGTGCAGTCAAAGTTTGTTTTTCTATTTAGTGAAACTTCATAGACTGAAGTAAACGATTAACTGAAAAGATCATAAATGAGCCTTAAATCTAATCTGTCTTGTGTTATTTATGGCTGTGTGGCCCTAAAACAGAAAACCCTACAATTTAAGCATCGCTACTGCAAAGGAAGTGCTGCAGATACAATAGACCAAAGTGAAGTAATGATATTTATAACATTTTTTGGAACACTGTAAAAAACATCACACTGCTGGGTCAGCTGTGCAGCGTCCCCTTCACTGAAGGGCAGGTTTAACCAGAGTTTGCCGGTGCTGGGACATCCTGCACATTGTCGTCCCTGCTGGATTAACCTGTATGGCTGAAGGCCGTAAGAGGCTTAGTCCACTCTGTCCTTCCATTTGCTTTCTAAAAACCCATGACACTTTCTCTGTCTGCACGTCTCTCCTCTGGTTTTGTCTTTGACCTATATGGGAATATTTCGTTCCCCTCTTTTCCTTCTCCTTTCATTTCCATCCCACCGCCCTCCTCTCCCTCCATTGCGGTAAATCAGTACATTAATTCCAACTGGGTCACAGCTCATGACTTCCCCTTCACTGCACCCACACACGTGCACCTCCAGCTTACATATTCTGAGCAGAAATAATCCACCAGCCTTCATTTATGGCATTGAATTTTTTTGATCCAAGATATGCTGCGCTGTACTGTATTAAACTCACAGGTTTTGTACATTGATGTTATAATCCCTGACACTTTTATACAAATGAATTCCCAATGCTGCAATCTGTGTTGCTGAATATTAAAGGTCACTCAGCCTATAGGCAGGTCATGCGTGAGACTTTAGTGGAAGGAGAATTCTCGCCTTTGGTCTTTTGCTAAAATAAAATAAAAATAGCAATACAGCGTTTATGAAATACTCCAGGGTATGGAGCGCCAGTGCTGCCATAATCAGATAGAAAAAAATAAGAAGCAACATATCATTAAAAGCACCAAAATGATAAAAATATATGTATTAATTTATTTATAAGACCCTCATGAAAAACATCATACAAAGCATGAGCTCAAGCTTGGATCTGCCTGAGATCTTCCTGTTTAACATGTTCTTTCTCCACAGTTTACCGGAGTGAGCGTGACCGCCGGAGTCGACCAGATGGTGGCGCTGCACACGTCCTCCCAGGATGACGTCCTGCTGTGCCTGCAGCGAGGCGAGCTGTGCCCCAACCAGGACAGAGTGGGTGAACTGGTGGGAGCGATGGTGGACCACTTCACACGGTCAGTTACGTTTTTCATCCCGCACCCATTTATACTTATGTTGTCAGCTTGTAACGCACATTACCTTCACAGTAAAAGTACTCGGTACCAGTCTATAGCGAATAGTAATCCAAGTATTTGATTCTAAAGGTGACGGAAATTATAATTAACTACCATTTTCCACTCGTATATGAAAGTATAGAACTGCTGTGGCCTTTACATGGTATCTTCAAAGGGTTTACTCAATTTGAAATCTGATCCTTTGTGCTCTACAGCTATGTGCAATTACATTACCTCACATGAACATATACATATTCAACATCTGTGGGGAATTTTCTCCAGGAACAATGGTTCCTAACCTGACTGTGGGTTGTCCTACAACACGTCAAATAATTTCTGGGGTCTTTAGACATTCACTGAAGAGGAAAGCAGAAAATAAACATCTTTTAGACTGAGCAGTTATACATATGATATGATAATGATACAATAATGATAATGACAAGTAATCCCTGTCTCTTAGCTCATTATGATGTCAATGGGATCCAGTTATGGTCATCTCAGCCACACGTCTCTGACTCTGAGTCCCACCCACCTGCTGTTATAACTTTCTATTTGCAAGGGGCAGCCAATCAGGGGCTGCAGCAAGGCCCTGCATAAGACAAATAAGCATTACACTGAACTTTTGAATCATGCAAAGCATCTTTAGTAGAATCAAGGGATAAAATATGGAACTTGAAATGAGCATAATGAGTTTACTGTAAGAAATTATAAACTCACAAGGGTAAAATATGGCCAGACATGGAAAACAAGAAAACAACACAACACCCATGAATCAGCCAGTCGATAAAAAGCAGCATCATGCACAGGAATCTCAAGATGAATGATTACAGGAAGTCTGTGCTGCTCTTTAACTCAATTTCTGTACAGTCTGTTTCATCAGTGACCTATGCAGTGGTATATTTCAGACAATTGGCACGATGTTAAATATAACCTGGTTTCGATTGAGTTATCCAATGTCTGGCTCTTTGCTTACTTTATCGAAGTCAGTATGGCTCTCTGGGGAGAAATGTTTCCTGCCCCTGCACTAACTGAAGGGGTTCATGGCTCAAAAGAGATGCCACGACGCTGCTGCCTTTCAGGAGAAGTATTTTTTTGTACAAAATCAAATTACTTGCAAGTGTTGAACACAAATAATAGAGGCTGGCGGTAACTCCCAACTCAACTAATAATAAACAAAACTGCAAAAAGCATTCGAGGAATAGCGATGCTGATGGAGGAGAGGCGAGGCTCAGCAGGTGTGCCTCCGCAGACAATGAAGCGGAGAAGAGAGCAGGTTAATGAGGATGCAAGAAAACACAATAACCAGATGGTAGATGTGTCGGCCCACTGCGGCATGCGTAACAGGGTCGCAAGTCCAAAGAGTGGTCATCATTGTCCAATAGATCATCAGCAAATTCAGAAACGCTGCTGAAAAAGGCACAACTTTGTTTTCTCATGCTGATAATTCACATCTGTGACATTTCATTTGACAATTTTACGTAGGTTTTAATTAGAACAGAGCACTCCACACGCTGGTTTTGCTCTTCACAACACTTTCAGCCCAGAGGAAAAAATTAATTAGTGAGATCGGCTGGTGAAGTGATTGTTCAAAATAAAAACCTGCCGCTTCCCAGGCCTCGGTGTCACATGAAGAAACGACGCGGCTTCAGCCCCATTGTTGCTCGCCAAACGTCTCGGTTACAACGAACTCTATTAACGCTGCATAACAATTACGTAAATCATATCCTTGGCATTTATCACTGTCATAGTTGTCGCTGTCTGTGTCCTGCTCTGAATAACTACCGTGAAATGAATCAGCCACGCTGACATTTATCACATTTATCACTCGGATTCCGATTTGTCGCTGCTGTTTATAAACCTGATTCACATCCACCCGCATTCATCTCTGCCAGACTCCGTTTGAATGGCACGGCCCACTAGTTTTCACACACAGCAGATTGTTTTGGTTGTGTGTGCGTGGGTGGGTGTGTGTTTAAGCGTGGCCGTGTTGTCGTAAGTACTGCCCTCTGAGTCCTCACCAAGTCTGCAGCAATCGATCTCCTGCAAATCCTGCCAGCTTCATGCTGAGAGAATTAAAAAAAAACTGAAATACATCAAACAGAGTGGAGCTCATATCTGAATTCATTTTGCTTATTGTAAAATTCATCACAGACTTTGCTTTCTTATAGTTACGACTCATTAACGTTCTGGTGGTTAAGCCTTTTTCCTACTTTTCATGTTTAAAACTCACCGTATACACCTCACTGTATATTAAATCAAATACGAATAAAAAATTGTAACTAGTTAGTATTTATCGTGCCTACAGGCAAGGACATGGACATTTAATCGTCCTAATAACTCTGTGCACATCCCTCCTTATAACTGAATATTTGTTTGTATCCTAAGGACCAAACTATCGTATCAAATTAATCTGTGTGTATCTTGAATATTTAGAATGTGTAATAAATAAATCAGGATTGTCTTGTGAAAAACTGGATTTTAAAGTCCTTCCTGCAGAGTAAAGCACATCTAGTCATTTTTTCTAAAATGTTTTTTACTTGCAGCAGGTATTCCAGATAATTAGTCAATATTTAAAAGAAAACAAACTTGTAACTACTTTGATTAATCCAATAATCTGTTGTATACCTTTTAAAGCCCCAGCTTCTTTGATTTTTGACTATAACAGCTGACTTTATTTTATTTTTTTTGCATTTGATGTCCCATTTGTATCAGAGAAATTTGTTTTTTGTCCTTTTTTTTATGGAAGAATTATTTACATGGATAGAAAGGTCTTACATCTTCACAAACACTTATCAAGTTGAAATGAGAGTGATCCTATTGACATGTTCAAGACAAACTAACATTAATCCAGGTAATCTTCATGATCCTGAGACTTAATTCATGCACAGTGTGAATCATTTCATTCTCGGTGGATGTATCGAGGTTCAGAGTGTTCTTGCTGGAAATTTAAAGAAACATTGATCGCAGTTATTAGTTCAATGGTGTCAAGAACTTAACCGCAAAGTAGAAATAACAATCTAGACAGGGAAACGGAGGAACAGGGCACAGGTGAACGTAACCAATACAGGCGAATACAAGAAAGACAAGCCAGACAGAAAGGAAGCAAAAAGAGGAAAGCACCTATGAAATGAAAGCAGGAAACACCCTAAACACCTGTACTAAATATGAGACAAGAAGATTCATACTAAACACTCAACACTGGGGAGACCAGAACAACAAAGCATTCAAAAACCCAGGACTGTGATCCCTTCGTATAGATTCTAGAGTTGCATACTCTGTTAGATGCTGAAATGATTACTTTTATTGAGTTGTTCTTTGTTGGAAGCCAAACAAAATACTCTAATCATCATTAAAAACCATGTGTTGTGATTTCTGGAATCACAGAGTGCAGATAAACTGTAGACTGAGCCACCAGCTGACTCACATCAACATGTTTTTTTATTTCTTCTGTCCCATCCGTCGTTTTGTTGTTGCTCTCAGCTCAGAGGCCGGCGAGACACAGCAGCCGCACCAGTGTGCATGTGTTTCTGTGTGTTCCCACTTTTATGAGTCTCTGTGTGTGTATGTTCAGCTTCCTGATCCCACATCCCCGGTGAGGCTTTTGTGGATTTTACGAGTCTTAGACTTTTGGTCTAGGTTTTTTCAGGGGGGGTGTATGGGTATCTATCAGCAAGGTCCCTGTGGCAGCTGCGTGGCTCTGTGTTGGGGTGCGGCAGGCGTCTCAGGGGGAGTGGGTTTCAGCTCTCCGCCTGTTATTGTACCACCATCTGCGGTGAATAGAAGGGGCCGCGACCTCAGCTAGGCTACTCATCAAAAGGAGCCTCATGAGACAAAGTCAGGGGTGAGATGTGCAAGTGTGCAAGCATGTGCGAGAGGGGGGTGAGGATGACAATACACAAACACACTCCTCTTGTGCTTCCTTCTGTCAGGAAATGCGATGCCAGACTCTGAGAGTCACGCGCACGTCATTTTAGTTTTTATGTTTGGTGGGGAGAACGGTCAGAGGAGGAAACAGTCAATGGAGTGATTGTGACTCCTGCTGCTTCTCCTCATCTCTTCAGAGAAAGCGAGTAGTTCTGTGAGGCCGCCGGTGTTCACAGCTGAGAGAGTTTGCAGTGACACAGTGAGTTGTACAAAACTGGGTCAGCAAAGGCAGCGTTAAAGGCGCAAGGTAAAATCTGACTTCAAAGCCGCTCTGTGTTGTCGGTGAGGATGGCAAAGACAAGCTGTCTGGTTTGCTGTCATGTCACATCCGATTCTCATTCCCTCGGCGGACCGCGCTCCTTCACTCTCTCCTTTCCTGTACATAACCCCATCCTCTCATCCCTGATTCTCTCCTGCTTTCTCTTCCTGTCACCTGGGTCAGAGCTGTCAGTATGAATGAGCTGTGTGTGTGTGCTGAGTGTGCCTGTTTACTATGAGAGAAATACTGTGTGTTTTTTTTTTGTTGGGGG
Organism: Pelvicachromis taeniatus; assembly: GCA_015108175.1. NCBI lineage: Eukaryota > Metazoa > Chordata > Actinopteri > Cichliformes > Cichlidae > Pelvicachromis > Pelvicachromis taeniatus. The sequence continues at coordinate 3,517 of VURO01013662.1, read as the reverse complement.
GGGGGTTTGCACCATCTGCTGGGACAGCTGGGGGACTATGAGTGAGCTAAAGGCAGGATTTAGGGTATGATCTGCTCCTGCCTCAAAAGATTTAGGAGGATTTTTACTTAAAAGGCAATTTGGGGGGGTTGTAATCTTATTGATCACTGCCACAGACTCCTTTCAGAATAAATAGAAGTTTGTACAAAATGTGCAGTTTGTTAACATCCTTCATGCAACTTTTCACATGTTAGATGCTTTATATTGAAAGCTTTTGAACAGATTTTAACAGAACTTATTGTAAAACTCAGCGTGTGGAGTGATTTCTATGTGAAGACTCCTGACTTATATATAAAATACAAAAATGCAACACTAGCTCACTTAGCCCAGAAATGGGGTTTATTTTCCTCTTATAGAGGAACATTGTTTATCTGTATATATTAAATATATCAATAATTATTTTATGTAAGTTAAAATGTATTTTAGTTGCGCTATCAAATTGCTTTGGTGAATCTTCGTCATGAATCGCTTTGGAAAACAGTGTCTAATATGATTGAAGCTGTGGTTAAGGTTAGGAATGAGGTCATGGTTAGGATTAAGGTTAAGGTTAGGGCTGAAATACACGGCTGCAACCTGTGTTACCGCGTCATTCTATCGTATTCCATGCACAATCTGGCCCGTATCATAGGGACGCAAACTGTTACCTTTCCCGTTCCTGTGGGACGCCTGAGGACAAGACAAATCGTCGGTGTGTTACGTGTTGGGAATAAGAACGGTCTCTTTGTGTCCTTTTTTTTTCAGGTTGTTCATCCTTCCCATTCTTGTGAAACATATAACATTTTCATATTTAGCACAAACACTCACTGGAACTCAAGTGAACGTCACAGTGACCTCATGACTGCCCCATTCTTGATAAATAATTTCTCCAGAAGATTTGAACGCGATTTAACTTCATGTTGCAGAACATGTTGAACTAAAGCATCAGTTTACTCATCCTTGAGTGAGTGTGCAACTCACACCGACCACTGACCTTCCAATTGTTATGTCACTCTACCTCCTTATTGGTAGGTTAGATTTTGGAGGTTAGAGGTGTCTGTGATCCCACAGACCACAAATGTTTACGTAAATGTTTTACCGTATAATGATGAAATGAAATATTTCATCATATTTAATATATATAGATGCTAAATTAATTGCACTAATCTTTATTGGCCAGCTTCATTTAAAGTCTCCACTGCCCAAGTAATGAAAGCCTTAACCCTTGCAACTGTAAGTAAACCTATACTTGAATGATTTGTGGAATCCACAAAGTGTGATGGTCTAGTTTCCTCACTTGCACTTCCCTCTCTAACTCATATTTGTTTTCATTTCCACAGTCTGCTCCTTCCAGACTCTTCTCCAGCATTTTCCCCACTCGTCTCCACATCAGCAGTTTCATTTATGAATATGGAAAGACCTGGATTGCATTAATAGCAATCTTCTGGGTCACTCATCCCTTTACAGCTTAGCAAGAATAATGTGCGAGTTCATTAACCCTAAAGTATATGTGAGAGGACTTGTGATTAGGCGTTAATGCCCAGATCAAAGAGAATCACTTAAACACACATGCTCACCTGTTAATGATGGACGTGAGGACTTGTTTGACCTCGCTGGACATCAACAGTTTGCCAGTTAGTCTAGGTGTGAGAGAAATCAGCCCTCTCATTTCTAAATTCAGTTTTTAGGTCGTGAAAGGCGTCATCCAAGTCCTGAAATAGCCTCCCCTGTTTCTCTGCCTCCCCTTTTTTTTTCTCCCTCAGTGGCTGTCCTCAATGTGTTCGTCTCACAGTCGGTCCTGCTGGCTGGAGCAACAGGATCTGCAGCTTGTGCTTCAACCCTCATCGGTCAGCTCGTCCCCTCTATTTTGTTTTTGTTGCTCATTTTTTTGGGCTCTTTTAGGACTTTTCCAAACCTGCAGCTTCTGATCAGGTTCTTGTCTTGATTTAATTACTTGTTATTGGAGTTTAGATAAAATGCAAAGTAGCTGCAGGAGCAGCTTTTATCCCAGATGGGAGTAAATAATGTATATAAACTCTGACCTATTTCCTTCTCAGTTCCCACAGAGCTAATTTTCTTCATTTAGCCACAAAATCCAGCCTCAGTCGACATGTGTAGTGTGTGGTTGACTTCCACCAGCACAAGTGTGAATGATTCATCCCATGTGCACAAAACCACATGGCACATCCACACACATTATAGTTCAGCAGCTATAGAAGGAACTGGCAGGGATTCTTGGTCCCTCTTTTGGGCTTTGACCAGATGCTCGTTTTAAGAGATCAGATTCACGGTCTAATTCAGGGGTGTCATTTTAGATTGTTTCCATGTGCCTAATTTGATCTTAAGTGGATGGGATCACTAATAACTTCATATAACTAATGACACACACACCCACATATATATATATATTTATATTACACCTTAAAATTGTTCCTTTTTTTTAATGTAAACAATTTTAAGTTCATGGTTCTGGAAAAGTGTGGAGCGCTCACTCCAGTTTGCAGATTAGTTGCTTTCAGGCACAGGAGCTCCATTATCTCAATGTCTTGTTCACAAGTGAGGGCAGTGGGAGGTTCATTCTCCCCTAGACTGCTAATGCTGCCAGTTGGTGCAGCTTTGGCAGTGATGCCGTTACCACACTGATCTGTCGTGGTGAAGAGAGAGCTGGTCATGAAAACAAAGCTGTTGATTTATATATAAATAAACCTTTCAATGTAAAGCGCCTTGAGGCCACTGTTGTTGTGATTTGGCGCTATATAAATAAAATCGAATTGAACTGAATTTGCTGGTTGACCTACATTCATACATCACCTATGGTCATGAGCGGTTGGTAGCAACTGAAAGAATAAAATCAAAAGTGCAGAAATGAGTCTCCTCTGAAAGCTCTCTTAGAGAGCTGAGGAACATTTGAGGTCATTTGAGGGCAGGGGACTCAAAGTAGAGCTGCTGCGTCTCCACACTGAACAGTCCCAGTCCAACTGGGAAGAGATTCCAGGCCAGACTCGCGACACACTGAAGAGATTACATGTCTTGGCAGGCTTGGCAATTCCTTAGTGTTCCCCCACAAGAGCTGGAAAAGGTAGCGAGGAAGTGGGACATCTGGACTTCTCTCTCTGTTAATAATGCTATACTTGCAAGCAGCAGAAAATGGACATTTAAGCATCAAAAATGTTCATTTTTAATGAATCATTTATAAAGGTTATTATGACAAGTCTGAGTTGTTTATATATATATATATATATTATATATTGTTGCATGCACACTGAAGAAAATATATATGTTGGTATAATACTAAACGACAGCTGAAGCTATAAGCATTTTCATCCCAGCACCACAACAATGTCTAGATGTTAGGGTGCCTGGGTCATCGACCCAGTGTTTTGTGTTTTTTTTTTTTTGTTGTTTTTTTTTTTTGTTGTGTGTTTGTTTTTGTTGTTTTGTTTTGTTTGTTTGTGTTTGTGTGTTTTTTTTTTTTGGTTGGGGGGGGTTGGTGTGTTGGTGT
>VURO01013661.1:0-10949 GCA_015108175.1 Pelvicachromis taeniatus | reverse complement strand
GTGGGTGTGTGTGTGTGTGTGTGTGTGTGTGTGTGGAAATACATGAATCTTAGTCTCCATATGTGTGCAACTACGTGTTGAACGCGTGTATTTTTTAAGCGTGTCCCGCTGGACTGTACAGGCTCATGTGCAGGCCTGCGTGTACTGATGGGACGGTACGATTTGCCTATTGATTTTAGCACTCGGTGTAGCCAGGCGGCGCCGCCTGAGGCATCATCTGCACGGACATGTGTGGAAATCAAAACAAAAATCAATACTGTGTACTCCGGCGAGGCAGACAGACAGATGGTGGAGGAGAGAGTGAGCAAAGAGAGCAAAAAAAGTGGGTATTAAAATCATTTTAGCATGAAGACAGGTGCAAAAGAACAATGATGGGCACGTCTTTAGTCTGGATCAGTCAGCGCACTGGATTTAACAACAGCTTTGGAGAAAAACGTTAAATGTGAACTAAAATTTTCTGTGTATTGCGTTGCAGAGATATCCCATAATTGGACGTCACATTGTACACTTGCACAATAATACCTTGACTATCCCATCTAGAGGTACAACCAGTAGAGCTGCCCTCTATCCAAGATGAGAAGTAGAACCTCTTCTATGCAGTCTGTGGTTCAAACTTGTCACAGACTTTAGATAAAAGATGGGCGGGGCAACTGGTTTCTGAGCTTCTCATTTTGAAACATCAACTTCAGCATTTTGCCTACCGTCATGTTGGTGTTATGACTTACAATATTTGGACAAGAGGACTTTATAAATGGCCTACACCAAACAGCAATTCACATTGTTTGTCAAATAATTCCTGTGAAAGTGAAATCAAACAACATCAACAGCATAAACCAGGCCCAGGTCAGTGACTAGCAGGCGTGAGGCCTTGTGGTTACTAGCAAGAGGAGAGAAGGGTCAACTTTGGGTTGTTTTTTTTTGTTTGTTTTGTTGTAAAAGTGGTCGGAGGACAGTGTTCCTAAAATAAGCAGGGATTTTGCTAGACACTGGTGAAGCTTTGATTAAGGCGAATACCATGAGACCAATAGATTAAAAGGCATTTTTGAACTCGTGGAGCTTCCTTGTACGTCACTCCCCTAGCCAAGAGGACCGGTCTGCAGCAAGCCGACCGTTTAGCTTCTTCAGCAAGTGGATGATTTCTGTGCTGGAGCAGACTCGAGATCCAGAGCGGGTCAGATCAAAACAACAGCGTTCCTACATATTAAGATACCATAAGATACTCACTTTCAAAGAGCTTTACTTATATTTCATTTAATTGTGATAAACTACTGATTATCTTGGATCTCATATCTTGAGATTGAGCATGAAGTCAGTTCTTTGTTTGTTATTATCTTTTGATTTAAATGTGCAGTATTTTCTTTGTCCAGGACCTCTGTGGCCACCACTCCTGTGACACGCTGGGCATGGCAGACGTTGGCACCATCTGCTCTCCAGAGAGGAGCTGCGCTGTCATCGAGGACGACGGCCTTCACGCCGCATTTACCGTCGCCCATGAGATAGGTAGGCATGGATACACACACACACACACAGCAACACAACGATGTAAACAAGCCAGGGCTTGCACATGCACATCTGTCAGCACTCTGCCTTCCTCTCGCTGATTAATCTCACACCAGTGTTCCCTGATGTCATGCCACTGATAACATTAGGTGTGTTTTCTTTTCTCATTCTTGCTGCGTGTGCAAATCTGGGACAAGTCCTTCAGGGGGAAAAACTCAAATGTCCTCTCTCATTGTGCCCCAGGTCACCTGCTTGGTTTGTCCCACGACGACTCCAAGTTCTGCGAGGAGCGTTTTGGAGTGAATAGCGATAAGCGGCTCATGTCCTCCATTCTCACCTCCATCGATGCCTCCAAGCCCTGGAGCCGCTGCACCTCAGCAACCATCACCGACTTCTTCGACGACGGCAACGGTGAGCGTTGGAGAAGATGCACAACAGCAATGCTTGTAATTTCTTTCTAAAAGTGAGAACTTTTCCCAGGCTGCCACCTCCAAATTGCATCCATGTGAATTTGACTGGTGATAGCTATCAGTGAGAGCTGTTTACTACCAAGCAAAGCAATAATCTCTATTAATAGAGGCTTATTTACAATCCTATTAAGTTCTTTAAAGAGCAGAGTTGCAGTGCAGCCAAAGATCAGGATGAGTCATGCTTTGCATTCCAGTTTGATCAGGCAGTTTTATTCATGACGACCATAAAGCACCACAGTTTGCTGACTTTTTGCTCAGCGGTTCCATGGCTTTCGGCGTATTTCATGTACCAACAGCGTGATTTAAGGCTTTACGGCATGTGCTGCTGCTCCAGCACTTTAATTGAGTGATATGTCATAATGGCCTAGTTTATCTGTCAACTGAAAGAAGCATTTGTACACCAGTGCACAAACAATATGCTCGGCCTGGATCTTTAAAAATACCTCCTTCCTCCACAGCCGAATGCCTCCTCGACTCACCCCGCCAGGCCCTTCTCGGCCCGGAAGAGCTCCCGGGGCAGAGCTACGATGCCGTACGCCAGTGTCGCCTGGCGTTCGGCCCCGAGTACACGGTGTGCCCGGGCATGGACGTATGTTCGCGGCTGTGGTGCGCAGTGATTCGCCAGGGACAGATGGTGTGCCTGACCAAGAAGCTGCCGGCGGTGGAGGGAACGCCCTGTGGGAAGGGTCGCATCTGCCTGCAGGGAAAGTGCGTGGACAAGACCCGCAAGAAGCACTACTCGGTAAGAGGGATGGATGGATGGTGTTGGAGTGGAAGGTAAAAGACAAAGAGACAGGAGTTTGTCAGGAGAGACAAAAGGCACTCGATAGAAATAGAGTTCTTTTTATAGCCTCACAAACTGGTATTTTAGGATCTCATTTCCACATTGGAAACTTGTTTGTGGGAGACAAAGAGAAAAAGAATATACTTCATATGTAGAGCACACAGGGGTGCTTTTGAGAGAGCAAAAGGATGGAAGTAGAAAGGCAGTAAAAAAAATGAAAACGAGCAAAAGATCAAATTCGTTCTGTGGCTTCATTGTGTGGTCTGCTGTAGTCAAGACACTGCTGATCTGTGCTATTTGTTCTGTCGGCCTAACTCAAACAGACCCAAATTGAATTTGGCCTTAATGAGTTAAAGGAGCCAATCTGTTCTTGGCAGACTGTTGACCCCATGTGTGTGTGTGTGTGTGTGTGTGTGTGTGTGTGCATCAGGGGAGGAAAAGAGAGGGAATGTCAAAAAAAAAGAATGGTTGGGAGCGAGAAGGAGAATATTTTCTGCTGTTGTGTTTGTTTGTCACATGACATTTGACGAGAGCGACTGGATCATTGGCAGGCGGCTGCACGGCTAGATGTGGCCCAAGTTCTGACTCATTTCATTTTCACTGCTTGTGTGACGAGCAGTTTACTGCTCAGAGCAACCTTAAACCCACTCCCTATATTTTAGACTTCGGGATCTTTTAACCTCTCCGTATTTCCTAAAGTATGACTGCAGATTGCAGAGCTTTTACTGTGGAAAGAATTGGTTCAAGTGCCATAAAAACTCTGCAGTGGAATTAAATGGAAAGCTGTTTCCAAAGAAATAGGAGGATTACAAGATCAAGTTTGTCTCATAAAATGCAAAGAGCTACTTATCCAGTTGTTTTTATCGCCAATGAATCATGTAAGGCTGGTTGGAAAAACACAAAAATAGTCATGGTACCTGAAGAATTTCATTCAGGCTGCTCCTCCGGGGAAGCATGTGAGCTCTGACCGCAGATAGAGCCTCCTGTGCTGCACTAACGAGTGGCTTTTAAAAAGAGTTATTATCACATGAACATAGTCTCCATTCTTTTTCCATCTCTTTTCCACAGTGAACGTCACATTTTCCTTTATCGCAGATCTCTCTCCAAACCGCGTTTCCTATGACACGTGATTTGGCCGACTCCGGCTTCTAGCATGTTTGATAAGCACTAATTGTTCTCTCTCATCCCTCTGATCCTTCCTCTGCTGTCATTTTTTCCTCTTTCATCTTCCCTCTCCTCTCTACTCCTTTGGCTCCCTCTGCCAGGCGTCCAATCACGGTAGCTGGAGTTCTTGGGGTCCTTGGGGTCCGTGCTCCAGAACTTGTGGAGGTGGGGTGCAGTTTGCCCAGCGCCTGTGCAACAACCCACCACCACGGAACAACGGGCGCTACTGCACGGGAAAGAGGGCCATCTATCGATCTTGCAGTGTCACACCGTGCCCGACATCAAGTGAGCATGACAGCTTAATAATGCATAAGCTATGAGTGCACATTTATTAGTACGTAGTCGTTAATTTCAAACCTCTTTTAATTGAACTTTTCTGCAGACAAGAGTTTCCGCCAGGAGCAGTGTGAGGTGCGCAATGGTCCCCAAACAGATCCTAAAGGGGTGAAGACCTTCGTTGAGTGGGTGCCCAAGTACGCAGGAGTTCTGCCTAAAGATGTGTGCAAGCTAACTTGCAGAGCAAAAGGAACCGGATACTATGTGGTGTTCTCTCAGAGGGTAAGTTAGTTAGACGAAAGTGCTGCTGTGTATTTAATGAAAGTGCGAGATGGACAAGATTGATCACAATACCGACTTTGTGTTTTCAGGTGGTAGACGGGACAGAGTGCCGTCCGTACAGCAGCTCGGTGTGCGTGAAAGGGAAATGTGTGCGGACAGGATGCGATGACATCATTGGCTCCAAGCTTCAGTTTGACAAGTGTGGTATATGTGGAGGTGATGGCACAGGATGCATACGTGTGGTGGGAAACTTCACCAAAAAGAGGTAAGACAATGGCATTTTATGCATTGTAGCTCCATTGCATGCATGAGCAGGAGTGTTAGTTTAAAGCTGGTCAGTTTGTACTATAGTATTCTTCACTGGAGACTTCTTTAAGCTTGCCTGTTTAAGGTGTCAACAAATTCGTCAGATTGTTTCTTGTCATGATACACTCTTGGCAGAACAGCATCACTGCTTCATAACTGCTGATGGTGGCGCTTATCAAACACATGCAGGTAGAGCAAATTGATGTTAATTTGCAGTGAAGCAGAAACTCGCAATGTCAAATGTTGGACATTCAATTAATCAATGGACACATTACAACTTTGTAATTCTATTCACTAGTATTGACACCACAATACAATCAAATATTTGTGATTTTGGATTTTTTTTTTTCGTGGTGTTTTTGTTACACAGATATTGTGATCCATCATAGATGATTGTCTTACAGATTATCATGTCTTGCAGAATCGCTACATCACGATACCTTTGTTGTATTGCTATAATATGATACCGTGAATAACTATATGATTATATGCTAACTCTGTTAAATCAGTTGACTTAAGACTTTATTGTTGTTGTACTTGTAACAGTAGCTAGCGTGAATATAGCTAAGAAACTTGGCAGCAGTCATAGTACAAACAAAATGTATCCACACATTACTATTTAGGTAGATATACGCTGACTGTTGCTCTTTAACTCCCTGTGTTTGCATTTGTTAATAGTGTTGCTAAACACGCCTAAATTTATTCTCATTCTATAGCACATGACAGCAAACCTAAACACTGAAGACGACTTTTAGTTTTATAAGGACAAGATCATGTGTTATTTATTGAACTGATCCCTCTACTTTCTCTCATGCCAAACAGTAAGGGCTACACTGACGTAGTGAAGATTCCTGCAGGCTCTACTCATATCAAGGTACGTCAGCACAAGGCCAAGGACCAGACCCGGTACACCGCCTACCTGGCTCTTCGACGACCCAATGGAGACTACCTCCTGAATGGCAAGTTCATGATCTCCACCTCTGAGACAATCATCCCACTCAACGGTTCTGTGCTAAACTACAGCGGTTGGAGCCAGAGGGATGAATGGCTTCACAGTATGGGCCCCGGGGCTCTTCAAGAACCCTTGGTGGTTCAGATTCTAGCTACAGATGCCAAAAAGCCTCTGGATGTCCATTATAGCTTTTTCATGCCCCGCCGGACAAATCCACAGCCAAGGTCACTTCCTCTCATCCCTAATCCAAAGTTAACTACAACACTGTTAACTACGACAAGAACCACCACCACCACCACTACCACTAGTAGTACCACTTTGTCTTCCATCACTCCTCCTCTTCTTGTCCCGGGAAAACCAACAGCTCCAGGTCCCTCAACCCCGGCTCCAGGGCCGCAGTGGGTAACAGGGTCATGGATGACGTGCTCCAGGACTTGTGACACTGGCTGGCAGAGCCGGACAGTGCAGTGTAAGGACCGGGATGGGAAACTGTCTAAAGGATGTGTGCTGGGTGCCCGCCCCTCAGCCTTCAGACACTGTCTGGTGAAGAAATGCTGAGGCGGCAAGAGAAAAGTGTAAATTGATTCAAGTCTCAAGTGCTGGATGTAGAACTATGAACCAATGAATTAAAAATGTCGAACCTTAGACGGGACAGTGAATGTTGTCAGATAGCACCCAGACCAGACTCAAAGAGACTCTGAGGCAGATTGGCATGGATGTACCTGACTATATGGCAGAGGAATTATCTGGAATAACAATAGCTATGCAGAACCGTGGACAGTTTTGATATGATAGTGATGACTATTGCCTTGCCATGGCTAAGTTGCATGTCACATGGACAAATAACTGTCTTTACTTCAGTCTCCAAATTCTGGAGGCCTAGTGTGTGTTGCCCTGTAATGACATGCGTGTCGTGTATTCTTACGATTCCATGTGTTCATCTCACTGTGGCAATTTGAAAATTATCTTTTGTCCCAAGACAAGAGCCCCAACCAAGGGAAGCCTTCGTTACTCATCTCATCATCAGTCGCACAACTTTCACACCACCATCATGAACCTAGATTGTCATCTCCTGTACCTTCAACGTTTTAGCGTCTCACTCTAAATTTCTTGGAAATTTGGGACTCGCAATCTTCTCAACAACTGATTAATAACAGAAGGCAACCCTGACTGACAAAAAGGTCTCTTCCATTAAACAGCCTTCCATTCTATTAAATAGAGGTCCGTATTCTTCCAATCAAAAATTCTTTGCTTATAAAAATGTGACTGAAATGTCCATATTACTGTAGATGCAGACAGATCACTGCTACCCGTATGTTTTGACTGCAGGCATTTACGTCTTTCTTTGATAGATCCAACCGACAACCAACATAAGACTGAGACTGAACATAAACAATTTTCCATTGCGAAGAGTAAATTAAGATTCAAACACAAACAGACAGCTCATGAATATTTCCACCTGAAGGTACATGGGGAGATTGGCTCGATGACCAAGAACGAACGTAAAAACCCACACATCAATGATACATGTGTTAAAGATCTGTAATTAATTATATGTACCAAGTTTAAGACAACTTTTGAGTGATCACTTCACTCAGAATGAGCATAGGAAGAAAGTTTATCCTAAAGATACCAGTATTGAGTCTACTGACTTTTATAACAACCCGTTCACTGTAACAACAGCATAGCATCTTAAAAAAGAAGCTGACTTCTTTTTTAAGACCGTGACACTCCTTAATATTTATGGAGAGTGATAATGACTCACGGGTCTGGGGCAATGCTTGCTTTTAATGCCTGTGCAGTGTGTAAGTGTGTGCATGTTATGTGCCACTACCCAGGCCTGTGTTTTAAGCACACTGAGTATATATCGTGAACATGTTTTACTACGTCTTGAAACTTCTTCACTCTCAGCTCCACATTTGTCAGTCATTATACTGGTGCTGAGAGGATATTCCTTGTGTTAGTTAATACATGTTTGTCTGTTTATCTGTATAGGAAATTATGCCAATATGACATTGTGTGCCCTGGATACTCGCAACGACAGCAAGAGAAATAGTAATGCAGTCATTATTGTCCTTTTGCAATTCAACGCGTTTTTTCATCATATTTTACTCTTTCACTCATTTTACATACTGTGCAAGTCATTTTTTCAGGACTGATGGGTGAAGTTGGCCATCATACAAAATATATTGATGTCACAAAAAGGTCCTTTGGTTGTTCCAAAGGATAAATTTGTTCAATCTGACTAGTGGTTTTTAAAAGCTAATGTCTGACCTTTAGTCAGTAACCGTTTGCTCTTTGCACAGGTCTAGAGACCAGTCAGCAACCATCTGGCAACCACCAGTTGCTAGTGAATAATATGTATTGTGTATGTTCTAGTTGGTAAGTGGTTGTTGAAGGTTGCTTAAGCAATTGATTTCACAGCAGCTAAGAGTTGCTGTGAAATCAATTGCTTAAGCCCCTCTCTCAGGCCTAGAGACTGATCAACAACCAGCCACTGACTTGTCTGCATACACTTGCAAACTATTTGCCAAGAAGTAAAACTGTGCAACACAAAGCAAAAACAAAGACTGTTCACCTTCTAAGTCAAATTTGTGCCTTTTTAAATGTGTTGGTTGTAGTGGTAAGGCACAACTTTTACTGTAAAGGCAAAAGTTCTACCTTTTTGGTTTGTACAGCTGTTTTTTAAGCTTCATGACAACTCGGATAGTATATAAATTGACATCTTCCATGAAAACTACAGGCAAGTACAGCAATCTGCTAGCGTCCAAACAATGACAAGTGCTCTGTACAGTGCCCTCTTTGTGAATAACAGGCAGCAACCTCCAGCATTCACTTGCCAACACATTAGCGCATCTTTCCTTTGTGCCTGGTGGTTGCCAAGGGGTCACTGACCAGTTTCTAGGTCTATGTGTGTGAGGCCTTAGCTTGTTCGGTGTTTCTACCAAAAAAATCAGCAAGTGGTAGCATTGTATATGGAATCCAAGGAGCTTGTAAAGAAAAGCGACTGGACTTCTTTAAGTTTCTTAAAGATGTTTCACGTCTCATCCAAGAGGCTTCTTCAGTTCTAAGATCAAATGTAAGAGAGTCCCAGGTATTTAAACCCTAGTGGGAGTTGTACCTTAAGGGGGTCATCGACACACTATTGATCATGAGTGGGTGTTAAGGCGCCTGGGAAGGGATCTAATTTTATATGGACTCCAGGTTTCGTTGTCATTAATGTTACTGGAACTATTTTAACTAACAACTATAGCAATTGTTATATGTTAGCTAGTAAACACTGATTGTAGAAGATGAAGTTGCTATTGAATTGTAAAATGATAACAAAGACAAAACACTTGTCTTTCGTGAAATTACACACGTAGGCATCTTACAAAACGAGTAGCACAAAACTAGCATGGCTTGCTTTATGCTACTTTTAGATCAAAAATACACTCAAGAAAGATTAAAAATACACACACAGGCATCTCTAAAGTTCACAAATAGGTCATTATACCATTTTTATGTATAAAACTTTACACTTCAGTTTCACATAAACTGAAGTGTAAAGTTTTATCCAAATTTGCCCGTGTTTCCTGTCTGAATGCTAAGCTAAGCTAACAAGCTAGACAAGTACCTATTAGCACCTGGCAAATAGATATTAAAATGATTCATTTAGGCAAAACCTTGCTAGTTAATACTTCATCTACTGTAAGCTTTTGTTTAATTTAAATAGACCAACTCCTTAAAATCTTTATTTTGGGTTTTTCTTTAGCAACACTATATGAACAGCATTGATATTTCCATAAGAATTTAATATTGAGGACTTTACCTCACTTCTTGTGGATAATATTTAATCCCTAGTATTACAAAGTAAAGTTAATTACATATCTAATAGGATTAAAAAAAAAATACCTTCCTGTAATTGTATTAAAGTATCTGGCACCTATTGCATTTTCCTGCGTGACCAACCTCACCCATCTGGCATCTGTGCAGGAGAAAACAAAGCATGAGAAGAAGTTGCTGATAGGACATGACCTAGGTCACTCTTAAAATGTTTTCTCTTTGCCGCTCAGACATTCACATTTATTTACGCAATGTAGACAATGTTTGTACAATGCATAGATCATTCATATGTGTTAGTATTCAGCCATGTTGTAACAGTACTGTACACATGCAGTCACATTGAAACAATCCATCATTTGCACAGATTTCAGACATAAACTTCACAGACACACACTCCACACACAACCTGACTCTGACTCCTCCAGTGGGGAAAACTCTCGCTGAATGACAGAAATACAGCACTGAACTTGTAATTTATTGTTTGTATAACTGGTATGTGTGAATAAAAAAGCAATGAGATGAGTTTTATTTATTATAGTAATTTTGTATCAAATTACTATTTAACTTAGGAATATGACTGTGCAGAATCATTCCTATGTAAGAATATAGTGTTTTCTTTTCTAGTCACCCACATGAATATATGTATATAAAATCTATATATTTAAAAAATCTGTGTGTCTGTGTCGTTTTTGTCATGGCATCAGTGTATATACCTGATGGTAGAGTCAGTAATATATTGTCTTCCAATTACAGATTTAGTAAACTACTAGACTAAAGCATATGCACATATTTTTAAATGACAACTATACTATATATATTTGATCTGTTCAAAGTACATACTACTCTGACCTCTGAAGCTGTACTTTTGTAAAGTAATTTAAGTAAACAACTTTAGGCATAAAACAAGAGCCATGATTTGGTTGTAGAAACCGCATGGTTTTAGGACACGTCTAAAATCTACCGTCGATTAAAGATTGTTACTCCATCCAAGCATGCAAGTTAAGATTCTACCGCATAAAGAATACATGCAGAAACACTCCCACCTTCTCTGGGCCTCAGTTGGTTTAGAAACAACCAAAGTGAATTGAAAATCTGTCCTGTTGCTAGATGAGGTAAAACTTGCCAGCCTTTCTAGAAATCACTGTGATCCTTTAGGTTTTAGGTGAAAGGGAAGATTTGGCTCGTTACTGGTTTCTTGCTTAACAATTTACATGGTACACATAACTTGCACATCTGTGAAGGCACCATTAATGGTGGTCGATATATACGGGGTCTGGAATAATGTATCCTGCTTCCAGATGACGTCTTTTGCAAGGAACACCCTGCTTACCTTGCAATGATGCCCAGACCTATATATATATATATATATATATATATATATATATAACTT
>VURO01013657.1:0-44041 GCA_015108175.1 Pelvicachromis taeniatus | reverse complement strand
TTTAAAAAATTTTACCCCCCCCCCCCCCCCCATATTATGTATATAAAAATATCCACATGCAATTTGAATTAAGCCTCTCTTTAGATAAATCAAATAAATAACACATAGACGCAGACATGCATTTAAGATTGAAGCAGGCAGATGCTTATTAACATAAGCATGTGGATAAAAAAAAGATAGCTTGAAGCCATTTGCGGCTCAGTGATGCCTCTAGTAATGTCCCTTGAGTCAGCTCAATTGGGGCTGAAGACTTCTGACGGTGTGAAGTAAGAAAGCCTGAGCTTATCAGAACTCTGGTGCCTGCTCCTTGTTCCATGATTGAGGCTAGCAGCTCAAGGCCACTTTAGCTGCTACTAGCATAATACACCCAATTTTTACAAACTGCATTGTGGGTAATGCATGTGATGGGCTTTTCCTAAGAAGAGACAGATACAGAATAAAACTATGAGCTCTCTAGTTTTCATTAGCATAATTTCTTTACTATCTCTCTCTCTCTCTCTCTCTCTCTCTCTCTCTTTTTTTTTTTACCGAACTGCGTTGTCCATTCGTGAAACGGTGAGGTAGGCTGCCAGGTTTGCTGTGTAGGACGAACACACGATAAGGGTGAAAAGCCACCAGCTGCCCATGACGATACGGAGAGCCACAGATCCCAGGATGGAGTCACTTCCTGTTGCGGTACAGACAGAAACAAAAACTACCTAATCAGTCTTTGCTAGCTGTTGCCAAGCACCACAGTTAGTTTCATATAATCACTACTGCCCCGATTGATTTGTCAGGTCATTCTTTTCTCAATTACTTAATTGCTGTTGTGGTAGCAAATAATGCCCAATTTAATTTTCAAGGTGATGTACTGTATTTAAATTACTTGTGTTTCATTTCAAAGAATATTTGTGGTTGCCTCTGTATCACAAATCAAATAAGTGACCTAGTGAAAATAACCAAAAACAAACCCATAAAAATGTTTCAGGACTTTCAAACATGTTGCTGATAAAAAACAAGCAACGTTCAAAATAGTTACAGATTAACTCACAATGTGTAAGTGTGTATTTCACCTTTCAAATTTAGAGTAAAAAAATGCTATTTTTTTTTAACATTATTGTACATTATAATACTGCTTTTTACCAATAAGAATTTATGATATTTAAAAAACAAATTGTTTTAAAGCAGCTTTTACTTAAAAAAAATCATGCTAGTATTTGCATAAAACACTAGAGAAGCTCACTGTGTGCATGGTGATTCTGTATAATTACTGTAAGATTTAATAATTTACTTTCTTGAGAGCTTTGTGTCTTCAAAACCATCTACCCTGAATGGTACTGTTTTTTTTTAGTTTTTTTTTTTAAATTTTCCCAAAGAACATGCTTCTCATTAAAATTCAACCTTCTCTTTTCACCCACATCTTTAATCCTTGCTTTTCCTTGTTTTCCTTTAGGTTAAGAGACTGGTTCATCACATTAGCTTTGCTATCATCACCATTTCTCCTGTCATACCAACACATTCTCGGCAAAACAATCCCAAAACAGCTTTTGAGGTGCATGACAAAAATGTCAGCACAGATTGTAATTTTGAAGTGTAAAGCCATAGAAATGCCATCTGAATGATTCAGGAATATGAAATGTAATGAAAACATATTTGTCTAAAAGTGTCACCATCAACACAACTGCACCCTCATGACAGCTTGGGGAAAAAAAACAAAAAAAAAGTCTGGGGCCTTGTCAGATGCATAGCACTGTGGCATCAGTCATTTTTATTACATACAGCTTTGATTTGTTGAGGTCATTGAATGTGAAATGTGGCTCTGGAAACTTTACTGGATTTCACCCCACTGCAATGGTCCACTGTGGTACACGTTCTTTCATCTTGGAAACTAACTGATTAAGCCTTTTATTCATAAGGAAATTGTGTTAGTTTAATTTGTTCTCCTAGACAGTTTCAGATAATTTCCTACCTTGCTCTGACCTCCTTTTGAAACAAAAGAAGTGTAGTCCCTGCTTGAAAAAGGCAGTGATAAAAGTCAGTATGTCTGGGCGTAGATAGTCCATTGTGCACCGAGCATACAACAAAAACCAGCCAAGTGTTGGCATATCATTATAAAATCAGTGGGGGGATATGATTGCCAAGTTTATGCACTCTGACAATGGCACACTATGCATCAGCAGTCAGATCCGTATCAAAGTGACCTACGTCATCCCCAAGAAAAAATGCAATCCACTTGACTCAAACAAAAAGTGGCAACGTTGGAACATGAGCCAGAAATGAGGAAGAAAAAAAAAAGGCAGAAAAAAAAAAAGACAGGAATTTAGCTTCTCTTGAAATATAGTGGGTGTTGGGTTAAAAAAAGGCTCACGGGCAGTGTGCCAGACTTTGACAGATGCAGTTGAGGCTTTAACATCAGTTGCTGAAGTAGTCATTTATCCACAGCGGACATACCTGGATCTCCACCAGATCTAAAGATGGGATGTTCTCTTTGTCAAGGGCACCTTTAGGAAATGCTAAGGTGGGCGCTGTGCCCCAGACTGACTCACTGCTGAATCAGCACTTTCTCTACACAGACCATAGACATTAACATATGTTCTTCACTTGATTTGACTTTTTTACTGTGCTCTTTTGTCATTAATCCCTTAAAGCATTTTAATTGTTTTTCGTGACTTGTTCTATTTCATGTAAGGTTTCACATTCCAAACTGCCTGACTGGTGGTTTTCACTGATATGCCACTGAAGACAAAATACAGATAGGTTTTTATACAGTCCCCATGGAACAAAAACCTGCAAAGCCTTGACTCTTTGCTATGACAAATACTGTTCAGGATGTGTAATTGCTGTTTTTGGATGTTGTCATTGACTAACACAAACTCTATTACCCACCTTGTTGCACAAAAGCACCGTAGACAATCCAGATAGCACTCTGAAGCGAAGTGGAAACGGTAGGTGGTGGATGACCGGCTGTATTGTTCTGGCAGCGCACTGCCTGGATGCGCCTGAGCAGGAAGATCATGATGCCCACCACAGGGATGGCTGCAGCTATGCATGCCCAGACTGCCAGATCAAATGGTGCCAGTAAAGAAAAAATGTTGATCTTTTCTTCTGACTTGTGCATCAAAATGCCCACTGAGTAATCCAGGTAGCGTTTGCTGAAATCAACCACGCTCTCACGCTCTGGTGTGATGGTGATTGCTGATACGGCCAAGTCAGCACGCTGTGAACGTAGAATAATATGTTTCCATTTTCACTCTTCAACTTTATAATATTCCTTTTTAAATCAACAGAAGATAATTACACTGTCATATGTTGTTAGGCATCAAAAAAATCTAGTTAAGTTGACCTGCATTAATTAGTGAATCTTTTCTAAACATGTAGGAGATTAGATTGGCTTGTGTGTCTGTAAAATCATTTGCCTGTGTTTATAAATGGCCTCCAAGCTTGTATCTAATACGTACACTGACACGGGAATTATCCTTTCTGGCAGTGTGAAAACCTTGCGTCTTATTCTCTAGACAAACCATTAGCATGGCGTTTCTGTGACACTGCTCGAAATGGAGGGGCTAAATTGGAAGTAAATTTGTTATGTACCATCTTTTCATTCTTCACAATAACATTGATAAACCTCAAGAACCTCTTTCAGTTCACATTTTCAATTTAAAAATGGCAATACAGGGAAAAAAGAGACAGGAATTTGCTATAATACATGATACAAGACTATAAGAAAGTTTTCATCATTTATACAGACACTATGTGCAGTGCACCATGTATACACTTCTGCCTTTATTAAATTGAATTTAAATCCCATTATTATTATGAACCACAACAGTATGACCCATTCAATCAAACTGGGATGACACCTACTAAGAAAAAAAGAAAAGTTTGTTTGATTCTTTCTTTCTTTCTTCTTCTTTTTTTTTTACTAAGCCTCATTATTAGGTTCCTATTTCAGAACAAAATAAAAATGGCATGACTCCCAGAGAAAATTATTTGGACTGAAATCTGGACATTGATTGAGTGAGATAAAAAGTAAACCCACTAACCTTGCCAATGAGTTCTCCAATCATGCCATTCCAGGAACCATTAGGGAGTGCTGAGCCATACTTCCCATCTCCAACTTGGTAGATATCGTACTTGAAGCCCAGGATCTTAGCGAGGGCATCCAGCACGTCAATTGAGAAACCCTTGTATCGTTTGGGTTGGCCCAGAATATTTTCTGCCACCATCACAAAAGGTTCCTCCTGTTTGAAATAATATTGTGTCATACGGTAAATTAGTTTTTAGGTAATCTGCTACTCATGTTATCATAATCTTGAGAAGAGTGTGAATTTTATCTCCAAGGCCATGGATTTAGACTCAAACTTTGAAAAGAGTAGAGTGTGTGTGTGTGTGTGTGTGTGTGTGTGTGTGTGTGTGTGTGTGTGTGTGTGTGTGTGTGTGTGTGTGTGTGCGCGCACACGCGCTTAATGACAGGAATGTCATTTATCAGAATGCACCAAAATCCCCTCAGGGCCAGATTGGCAACTGAAGCGAGGACACAGTCAGTCATCTTAAGAACAGCAGGGTGACACCTTTATGAAGAGCTTCTAGGTGATCTACTTTAATCTTAATAAAATAGTTTCCTTAGCAACTGTTGACCCGTAACACATGGCGCCATGACAAATGCTATGGGTCATCAACGTGGAAATTGCCATTGTGAATTTATTGCACCGACTCCTGATTCTTCTTTATGGGTTGAAAGTGTCAGGGCAGAATTAAATGGGTGATGGTGGACTAAGGCGAGCTGAGAAAAACAGGAGGGGGGGCAGGGACGGAGGGGCGGTTGTGGTGCTGGTGGTTAAGTGGGCAGGGGCAAATGACTTGATTAAGTGACACTGCCAGGAAAGAGCTTAGCTGAACTCATGTGAATGAATAGGCTGCAGGTAAATCATGTGTGAAGAAGAGGGAAAAATGGAGACTGAGGAGGTGGAGAAGTGACTGAGGGGGAGGACAAGGTTAGAGACGTTGCTACTAGAATATGACAAGTGGTCTAAGAAAAGCTGCTGCA
The DNA here is from genome assembly GCA_015108175.1 of Pelvicachromis taeniatus. Lineage (NCBI taxonomy): Eukaryota > Metazoa > Chordata > Actinopteri > Cichliformes > Cichlidae > Pelvicachromis > Pelvicachromis taeniatus. The sequence goes on along the minus strand of VURO01013657.1, from coordinate 39,015 downwards.
GTGTAGGACTGATGTTTAGTAGGCTTCTGCTGTGCTACATTCTCAGGACAAGACAGAGAACACGACTTTATATTTCACTTTGAGACGGGGAAAATGTGCAGTGTCCTCTCTCATAATGATTAGAATGAATGAAATAAATAAATATTCAGTGTACCCCTTTCTATATTTCATGCTAAATGTTTAGCTGCTGTATGTGATCGCAGAAGTTCAGCTTAAATATCAGTAAGATGTACTTTTCAGCATGCTTACAACATGACCTTTAGTAGCCAAGTGATCATCTGTTTGTTCAGTCGTATTTAATTCATGTTGAGATTCAAGCTTTAAAGAATGGTTGTGTATCATGTACGTAAAGTTTTTGCTTCGTGCAGTGCATAAGAGACATTTGATTGCGATCAAAACTAGAAATGAAAACATTTATTGTAAAAAAAAAAAAAGAAAGAAAAGAAAATAATCCACACAAATTGTAAATCATCAACAGCAACTTAATGGTAAGGTTGTTAAAGTAATGTTAAAAACTAATATCTGCTTAATGTATGAAAATCTAAAAAATGCAATGACATTGTTGTGTGTGTCCTACAGAAACACTGATGCTTAATTTGCTTATATTTTGGTGTTTGTTTTCTTTCTCAGATATTTGCCTACGCAGGTCAAGTGTTAATAGATTCACTGTACTCCCACAACTTACCAGTAATGTTACAATCTTGAGTGTTACTCCATGCATACCACTTTCTATCCGATTCTCCTTTAGGCTACCATTCAAACCACGAGTGGAGTCCCAAGTTGCCAGCTAATAAGGGGAAAGAGAAATAAGACAGATGAGAAAAAAATAAGAACTTATCATGTAGCAAGCCTCTAAAGAACAGCTCTGTAATATATTTATTACAGTTAAACAGAATAAATACCAAACATGAGAGCTGAACTATTGCTTGTATTGAAGGTTAAGTATTGAATAGTGTTGTTTCCCTACAATGATAATCATAACTGAGTAGCCAAATGCCTACATTCACATCTAAACTGGTTGGCTATTTACATCCTATCATAACTCTCAACTATGCTTTCAACTGAAAACGTATTGGCACACTTTGGAAGCAATCATCAAAAGGAAAGTAGCGATAAGAATGAAGATAAGCAAAATGATGACAAAAGGGACGAACACAAGTGTTTTATATACTTTGAGCTCATCACATGGAAAATTTGAGAATAAAAACAAAACGGATAAACCGATCGAATTTCAGACACATCACTTTGAGTTTGTGTCTTAAGTCTAAGATATCGCTTGCCTTTAAAACTCTCATTCCACACCGTCAACTTTTGGAGCCCCATCTCACGTCTGTGAGTCTAGTGTTTGTTAAATTCTTAATCAGTGCTGCTAGCTGGACAAGAATTCTCAGGGATCTGATGTGTCGTTTGGAGTGGTCTTTGAGATTTGAGCTGACAGGACAAGCATGGTGGCCCAAGGACAGACAGCAGACCTTTTTGCCAACAGCACGTTGACCTCCAGAGAAAACATTAAAAAAGCAGTATGCTATAAAAGGCATGCAAAATTCATATGTATAGTTTTGTTAGATTAGTCTATTTCAAATATCAACATGAATATATTTTTTATTTTATTCCAACATTTATGTAAAATCATTATTTAGCTTTATATTCTTTTAAATTTCTAAGAAAAATTTTTGTTTTTCACCATTTAGTTAGCTTATTCCGCCTAACCTCGCTCGGATGCTGAGCCAGCAGATGATAACAGTATAATGATCAGAAATGTAACCGGCCAATCTTATGCCAAAGAAAACTGTCACAAGCTGAACAGACAGTGAGACCCTCTGCGATCAAGGCCCATCTGTGTGCTCAAATCGAAAGGATTTTGAAAAACTTCCTCAGTTGTTTGATCATCGTGATATGTCCAAACTACTATATAGAACATGTGAGCACCAAAGGTCTTTCTCCATTTCATATAAACATACATAAGCCATGTTTGAGCATTAAAATACGATTACATTAGTGCAATGAAGTGTGTTAATGGTCCCAAATAATCTTATGTTAGGTGTTTTTTTGTATCTTTTGTCTATTGTTGTTGTCTTGTTGTTAAGATGTTCCATCTGACTACACGTTTCATAAGAAAAACACAATGAAGGAGAAAAAAAAGTCACTTACACCATTTACAAATGCAAACTTAAAATTACAAACAACAACACAATCAAGAGAAAGCAACAATTACTGCAGACACAAAAGGCAGCAACAAAAGCATCCATCTGTGAATAAAAAGCAAGTATCTGAAGCAATCACAGAGGCTTTGATAAAACATCACAAGTGTATTTCATTATCAGCTGGATCTTTTGTTCTTCACAGCCCATCTGCAGAGCATGCGAGTTTACAAATTCTCATTGCTATGTATAGCTTCACTGCAAAATGATCGATGAAGTGAATCATGCTTGTAGCACACCAGCTTCTGTTGGTATGTGAGCAGTTTTCTCCTCCTGCAGGAAGTCTCTAATGAATTGTGACGTCTAAGCACAATTCCGGTTAATTTTAAATATAGTGAAGGATCGTGGATGACAGTTTGTGCTCAGTCACATATGCATGACTGAAATGTCATCTCTTGCATTAAATCATATTTTGTTAGAAATACATGAACCTTACAAAGGTTATGAGCGTAGTTCTGAAAACATGTATCGCACACTCCTACTGCAATAGTCAACTTATTCAAGTTAGTGGTGGATCGAGGTGGACCAAAGATGGATCAGACTTGTTCGAGCCCATCAATCCCCACCCAGTCACCAGTTCATGTTTTGAGACACCCCCCTAAGCCTCCCTGTTTCTGATATACTCCAATCAAACTCACATTTGTCCATTTGTCTCGCATCCAACATGCTGAGTAGGGGAACAGACGTTATTGGCTTCATGTATAAGTGGTAATAATGCTTTGGATCATCGGAGTATACAACTGGCTTGCATGTTTGTGTTTCTATGTGTGTGCTGGGGCAAAATGTCAGTCTGCATTGCTTGCTTCACAGGGGTCTATTTTCTCCATGAGCAGCTTTGCCCTCAGTGAAAAACACTGAGCAATCTGTGCTCTGTAAACTGAAGAACACTAAAGAGGAACACTTCTACTTCACAGAGCTTTGCACACCAGCATGCCACCAGGAAGGTCACAAACAATATATACGGCAAAGCCACACTGCTTGCATCTGAAAGAGTAACAAATGAATGGACACATGGTGGGCTTTGATTACCAGCTTTGAAAAGTCACTTGTAGGTTAAAAATTGCTTTACTATAAAATAATACTGCAACCTGTCTGCAACAAATAAAGGAAATGTGATGAGATTTCCAAGGACGTGACGGTGAAAAAGGATGGGTATTTATGTCAAGAGAGGGTGTATTAAAGAAAAAGTGTTTTTTGATGTGAAATGACTTTTTTCCTGCTTCGTTGAGTCGTCTGTTTCATTAGGGTTTAACTTTTTCAGGGCTTTATATTGGTAAGCATTTAGTTACACATTAAAGGACTTTTGAATGAATGAACAAATCGTCTATTTGAAGCTAAGGTTCGCCTTGTAAATGTATATTTTTTGTCAATGTCTTGATGGATGGCAGATGTTACTATCTTGAACTCTAAGAAAGTCCCAATCAGTATTCAGACTATAGGAGGAAGTCCAAGAAGGCACGGGGAATAAATTCCACATAGAAACAACTGAGAAAATTACGACGCCTCTGAGGGAAACAAATTAATTAAGAGTGGCTTGTTAAATATAACAACGCTTTAATTTCACAATGAGGTACATGTTTACTCTAATAAAAAGTTCAAGTAGGGCACACAAATCTCTGAAAATGTCACGCAATTTCTGCCTCATTCTCAAGGTGAGGCTATGTTGATAATGAAGTGTATGTCAAGTATGTGAGAAGACAGAAAGCACAGCTGCTATTGAAGTATGAATTCATACATTGAAGCATAAATAAAGCTGAAAATAATCAGTAAAATAATTTCAAATAGTTAAAATTACTATGTATTCTTTGACAACACAGCAACTAATTTAACCTCCTAAGACCCAAACTCTTTCATGGCGTGCATTTTTAATTTCTCTTTACTATTTGGGCTGATTGGGACCCGATGAATGTAAAAAAACAAAGGATTATCTTTTTACCTGATGTAGTTTCTGAGAAAAATGATATCAACATATGAGGACATTCGTTTTAAATTTCGATAGAACACTATAAAGTCACAATTGAGTGACGATGTACAAAACTTTATTTGGTGTCTGAACACAGCAACATTTTTCCTGAAAAACAAAATGAGAAACAACAATTTTGCCCCTTTGAGCAACATGGCTCATTTGAAGTGCTGCTAACAGTTGCAGGAAGACGTATGTCTGTAACAAAGTAAAAAAAAAAAACGTCAACGATTTCTGCTCATTGCATGAAACACGAAACATTTCAGGTGGCAGTATAATGTCCTCGTAAGTGGATATCAGGCCCTTGTAGAGTAAAATTTAGTATTGTGGTCTAGACAACCCAAAATGTGATGTGCACATACAGTGGAACCCCTGGTTACGAGCAGCTCGGCATACGAGTAATTCAGTTTACGAGCCAAATCCGAGCAAAATTTCTGCCTGCTCTGATACGTCACCGCTAGTTTCCGCTTTGCCTTTCTTACCCGGAAACCTCTACCCAGAGCCGTTTCAAAGGGTTATTCCTTATGATGACACCTGCTTGGCTCACTTCCGTACGTACGTACGTACAGTTAAGAAAGTGCAATTTTAGTTTTGTTTGAAGGTTAAGAAAGTGTTGTTTAGTTTTACCGTATGTTTACCATATCGTGCCAGTACGTAGCCCTTTTTTTTCCATTATTTATGATATTTTGGGGACTTTTTGGGAGGGCTGGAACAGATTAATCTCATTTCCATTATTTTAAATGGGGAAAATTTGTTCGGGTTACGAGCAGATCGTGGTACAAGCTCGGTTCTGGAATGGATTTAACTCGTAACTCGGGGTTCCACTGTATGTGGACGCCAGGTTCTTGGAGGTTAACAAATTATTATTATTATAATAATTATAATACTATATGAAGGTGAGCCATGGATGTTTCTTTAGATAATAATAAGGCAGTACTAACCATTTTTTAGTACTAACTTCCCATTTCACATGTGTCTTTGTATTGGCTCAGTCATCAATTAGCATAAATTGATGCAGAACCTACAGTTTTCGTTTTATGATACAACAATAGCACGATTAAAAAAATTAAGATCAACTTAACCAGCTTCCTATGTAAGGATTGCTCAATTTTAAATCATTGTAATATGCACACTTCTTAGAATAACTCTCCTACAATCTTAAAGCGGTCATTTTACTCACGTGTTATTTATTTATTTAAGTTGAAACAACGTTACATGTGTTAAATTATTTGGAAGGTGTATGCTTTATTTGGAAGATATTGTGCAAATGAGAATGCTCTAAACCATTTACAAAGTAACAACAAAAACAGGCTGCTATTTAGGTAATGGTCATGATGCTCAATAGATTTAAATAATCATCTGTAATGTTGCTCAGTAAATGCCAATGACTATTTGAAAACAACAAAAGGATGGCAGTCAGATAGCTCTCCTTTCACAGCGCCACAACTGTCTCAATTATTGTATGGTTTAAAAAACAATCAGAAAGCACTTGGCTCCATTTCATGGAAACTTTTAAATGTTCATTATGAACAGGGAATTACAGTTTGAGCTAGTTTTAGCTATTCTGTTTGTGCTTTTTGCTAGTTTAGTGAGCCAAATGCTTACATATTGACAAGCCCATCATACAAGAAAGCTTCTTATTGACCCACAATAAGTCATCGTGTGACTCATCATATGAGTATGCCTACCTCAGTCACTGCTTGTGTCAGATGAGCCTCTCTAGGTGTCCTAGAATCAACCGTTCTCATTAAATAAATGTAAAGCCATACTTCAGTACTGTGCAAAAGTACCGAGCCACCCCTAATTTCTATATATTTTATGGCACATGACCTGACAGACACATCTATCTCTTCAGCTAATCCATATTCTGCTCAGTGAAGCCTTATCAGAAATTGTCATAAGTGAAATGTTTGCTGTTATGAAGCCAAGTTATGAACAAATAGAAACAAATTGAAAAGCTAAATTGTGCCAAATTTCACAAACACCAGGCAGAAAATAAGTGGCAACAGGTGTTGAATCCAAACTTGAAATTGTTGGTGCAGATTGTCCTCAATATGTACAGAGGAGGTCAGGAGAGAGGTCTAGTAGAAAAGTGCCTTCAGATATTGATCCCCCACACATTATTGTCTGGAAAGTTTCAGATTGGCAACAGCTTCATTTTTCAGCATGGTAATGATCCCATAAACACATAAATAGTACACTATAAGTCAGAAGTCTGGAGAGCTATTCCTGAAGACTCCAGAATCTAGAACTGTGATGAAGACTAAAGGTAGTCATACTGACTCGTGCTCCTTAAAATTTTGATTTACAAAAAATAATAAATAATAATAAAATCCATCAATTTTCTTCAGCGCATCATACTCAGGGGCTGGAGCCTAAAAGGTTATTTTAGGTTCAGATTGCTGGGGGACCCCCTTGATGCATTGAGTTTTTCCTTTTCAGTCACCTTTCTCATTCACTATGTGTTAATAGATCTCCCTGCATTCAACCATACTTGATATTAATCTCTGGCTCTCTTCCACAGCATGTCTTTTATCCTGTCTTCCTTCTTTCACCCCAACCGGTCGCAGCAGATGGCCGCCCCTCCCTGAGCCTGGTTCTGCCGGAGGTTTCTTCCTGTTAAAAGGGAGTTTTTCCTTCCCACCTTCGCCAAAGTGCTTGCTCATAGGGGGTCATATGATTGTTGGGTGTTTTTTCACTGTATGTATTATTGTAGGGTGTACCTTACCATGTAAAGCACCTTGAGGCGACTGTTGTTGTGCTTTGGCGCTATATAAATAAAATTTAATTGAATTGAATTTTAGAGGCGGGTACACCCTGGACAGTTTGCTAGTCTGTTGCAGGGCTAAAAAAAATGCACCAAAACATTTTCTGTTTGATTTCTGTTATTACAATACTGCTCCAAAGCCTTGGTGCTTACTACTTTTTCTACATTTAGCTAGGTATATAACCAGACTCGGCGCGTGAAAGCTGAATGATATACCATTACTTGTGTGTCCCATATGTGTTTTGTGTAAGCAAAAGTTCAGACACAGCATTCTGACACAAAAGCAGACAAAGTGAGTAGAGACAATCAGTCACTTTGCAATTTTCTAGCCAATATTTAACAGAACCAAGAAAACAGCATAACACTAAAATGAAAATCATGATCAATGGACGAAAGCAAGAACTCTTTCAGAAACAGGTATATGCTTTGGATCTTACTGTGGAAGGTACATCTATCAGATGTGGGAATTATATTTGCTATATATAGCATAGCATAGAAAAGAATAGAAAAACCCTTTATTGTCATTGTGCATATACAACAAAATTGTGTGTGTGCCATCCAATGACTGTGCAGGAAATATAAATAACAAAACAAAAATTTAAATAATGTAATGGATAAAAAACACACAGTGCCAGAGCACACAATGAAAGTCACAGGATAATTGTAGCTACATTTATCTTTGTAGTTACAATTCAAACCTTAAACTTTAAGAAAGGTAAATTGATAGAGCAAGCTAATAGCATTTGTAATTATATACTGCCACTCAACAGCTTTCATTTCTCACACTCAAAACCCAAACAGATTTTAATGCACCAGTGCCCTGACAGTACTGACAAGCGTTATCCCTGCTGCAAAAGTTTAAATTATGTCTATAATAAATATTCACAGATGTGTTGTCATGATTTGTCCATACAAATGCACACAATTCTTATTTATTTTTAATGTTCCATTTTACCTTCTCCATCCCAGATGAAAAGAAGAGTGGGACTGGCTCTGTTATCTCTAATCATCAGCACTACAGTGAAAAATAAGCTGGCCATTTAAATTAGCCAAGACAAGAGACATCTTATCTGTCCTGATACACTAAAAATGAGCTTGGCAGACATGGCGCCAGTCTATCACTCTAACCTCTAATAAGCAACATGAAGCAGGATTTAGTCTGTAAAACTGTGTCAGACAGTGGAAAAAATGAAATGACCGGGAATAGAAATGAACAAAACAGAAAAGGAACAAGAAATACAAAATGAAAATGAGTTCACCCCATTTTTGAATAGAAATCATTGCCTTAAGAAAGCCAGAAATAAAATAAAAGCACTCAATGATCAATTTTTTTTCTTGTTATTTGCTATTTATGCATTTATACTTAGACTTTTAATACAATGTACAATATGTACCATTGCACAATGTCTCAGACAGCAGTTTGATAAGTGCAGTTATTTAAGCAGATGTATAATCCTTCCTCGCTTTTTATATAAATTATTATAGTAAAAAACTGCATCATGCAGATCTGTTGAGTCACTGCATACAGTGTCAACTTTAAAAACACTCCTTCACAGAGTAAAAGTGAACATATGATGGTGTGACAGGCAAATTTGCAGGCTAGCGTAAAAAGTAGGGCACTGGTTCTGTTTTCAACTCATTGCATTCACTGAAAAGTGAACAAAAAATCAAATGATTTTGCGCAATTAAAAAAATATCACCCGTTATATGGGCGTTACCATTTGTTCAGTATTATTATTTTTTTTATGACGAATTGACGCATGTACGAGAAAATACATTCAGGGATGAAGAGAAATATCATCCACTTTTCATCCAATTATTTGAGACTCAGAAGGATTTACTTTTGTCAGCACAGTGTGGCAGTCAGACAAGCCTAAGTGGGTACAGACAGTTTTAATGCTTTTCTTTTATGCAGACACTTGTGAGAAAAGGCAATTTGCACATGATAACAGTTGCACAAGTTACAGGATTACAATGCTTCTGTGATTTATTTCTTTCTGACTATGCAACTTTACCAAACTAAATAAATTGGATATGGTTAATGGAGCTTCAGTAAGCTGTTAATTTTATTGATGCCAATTGTCAACTGAGGATTTTCAGCATTAACAGGTGTCTGTGACTGTTTACAGGGGCCTGTGATTGAATGTATGTAGAAAAAAAACAAAACTTAATTATTTCTTTGCAAATGTAACAATTATCTGGTGAGAGCACAGACTCAGCAAAAGTAAATAATTTTAATTTGCCCAGAAGTACATTATGATATAATGTTTAAAATAAAGGTGACCTAATTTGTGTTTTAGCTTGTGACATGCTACTAGGTCATAGCGCTGGTCTTTATTCACCTGTGGGGTAAAACCGAAGTAGGTACAGGAGATCTGAAAACAGCACAGGCGCCAGAAAGTGAGTTTCCAGAAGCTAGACATCTCAGAGTCTGGCAAATGAATCGCTAGATCAACAGCCCTATCAACCCCCTGCAGATCTATTGTTGGAAAGAGAGAAGTGCCCTTTAGAGACTATTTAATGTCATTTCTGCCTCATGGGTCTATGAGAAATAGGGTTGAGGATGAATAAATCAGCGATCAATGAATGCTCGCTTTTTATATGGTCGTGCAACAAGGCACATTAGAGCTCGTGTGAACCCACATCTACTATCATGAATATCAACAGTCACAACTTTATAGGGTGATTTTATCCAGACTAAGCGGCTGATTTAACCAAGGGAAATAAACTTGGATCCCTGGTGTCTAAGCTTGGCTTGGTCAATGCAAGGTTGCCAGATTTGGCCAGATTATGAGCGCACAGACTTGGTCTGATATGGTGCAAAGACTGCTACAGTTAGCAGCACTTGGGTAGGTTTTAGGAAAGCGTTGGCAACCACAATTGTAAACATGTAGTTTCTTCCGAATCTGGTGTATTTTTACTTAAATCTGCCAAGAAGCTAGTCGCCAGACACAGCAGATTAAAGCTGCTGATGAAAAAGTCATTTTAGTATCCTGGGGAGGAGATGCATGTACTGCAATAACCATCTAAATTACCAGACTCAGCAAACACTGTGCATAAACATTGTAGCAAACTGAACTGAAGCATGAAGATTGACTTCATCACAAAACAGGACCGTTAAGAACCGTGTCAAAGGGAACATCAGCACTAGCTGCTGCATGTTATAGTTCCACAACTAACATTGCAACCATAATATTAACTGAAGAGAATTCAAAGCTGCCCTTTTAAGAGACTGTTGAGCAGAGATACAGTAATATTTAATATAAGGGTAATATTTTTAGTTTAGGTGTGTTAAAAAGTGGTTCCGAATAATAAGTTAACACCAGCGCCGTTGCTGTAGACACATTTGCGAATAACTACTGCATGATACATGCAAGATAGTGGCTTGAAGGAACAATTACATTCAAATGAATTGACTTTTCTCTATGAGAGCTTCGTGTAAGCTGTAAGTCATTAGCAATATCTGCTTACAGACGAGCTGACACATCAATAAGAGCAAACTGGGAAACCAAAACAACAACAACAACAGCATCGATCACTCTGCATCAGCTCTAGATGGTGGAGAAAACTCACAGTAGCCATCCAGGAAATAGTATTTCAGTCTTCATTACAGTTTCTAACCAGAAAGACGCCTCATCTAAGACCTATCAGGCTGGGAAGAAAATGGACTGAATGCAGATAAATGATGATGGAGAGGGAGGAAACCAGGGCTGAAAAATGAGCAGAAAAGGTTAGTGAAGAAGGGAAGAAGTGACCGGATTGAGGGAAGGATGAGCAGGATGGGAAATGAGAAGAAAGGATAAAAGGGAAGTGAAAGGGACAGAATGGGGATGGTTGGGAAGGGTAGTGAGGGGTTGGCATGTGGAGCGCGACATGGGCTCACTTTTACACCCAACTTGGGAAAGAAAAAGAAAAGAAAAAACAGGAACCCAGCATCATATTGCAGAGGCATTCTAGTGTGGTATAATAATTAGCGTCATACATAGAAAGAGAGAGGAGCGGTGGATGAATTCATGTCTGTTTTCTCAGAGTAAATGGTTCTGCCAGCTAGTGAACACACCGGGTAATGAACAGCAGTACTGAATGCAGCTGGCACCCCATTATCTGACCTTGCTGTCCCCATTATCTGGCCTTGCTGTCCCCTTGTGCCTCTAATGATTTTGAAATATAAGCGTCCACATGTTAGCTTGCTCTCTGGCCTCTGTTCTATGTTTGCCTGGCTGCATGCTCGAAGTTTTCTGAGATTCAACAAGGATCTCAGACAGATAAACAGGCTGTACAGTGCATGTTTATTATTGAGTGCACAGTGTGTATATATGTTCCTCTGGGTGTCTGTCCTCCTAGCTAATGCTAATGACCACATTATGATGAATTGGCTCCATGATTTCAGTTAGGCTGAGTGGTGATTAAATCTTCATTACTGCTTCTGGTCAGTCCTGCTCTACATAGATTGCCAAGAAACTCAATTCCTCTTCATTCAAGAAGAAGTCCCTGACTGAATCAGGACAAACGGCGACAAACAAATTACAGCTAAGAAAAGAGAGCACAAATAATGCTTTTAATCTTTCACTTCAGCTCTGCACCATCACAAAGATCAAACAAGTTTCGCAGTAAAAAGTCCAAAATCAACTTACAAAGCCTGATGGAAAGCAGGCAAATGTCTGTGTCAATCATGAGAGATGACGTGTTTAATAAAAACAAAGCCTAATAATAAAAGTATTAACGCAGACATACATGCGCAAACACGCACGCACGCACGCACGCACGCACTATTTATTTAAATTCTTGGAACATAACAAGCCAAGATGGTTGGTGTGATGAAATGGACGACTGAAGGAAAAAGAGCAGTTTAATTCCAAAACTCCAGCAGAGGGCACCCAAATACCTGGCACCTCATTGACAAATAGTTAATCCCTGTGACCACAGCTTCCAGGGGTTTGCATACAGGTGAGTTTTTGTAAGTTCATTTAATTCACCCCATAAACCAGGAAAACCATTTAGCTTCAGGGCTTTGACCCAAAGAATAAAGATCAGGAAGTGATGATACAAAACCAAAACACAAGTGGACAGTCTCTATGGAATATTTCCTCTAACAAGAATCCCCAAAGGACCCTCAAGATCTCTGATAAAAAGGTTCACCCAGTTTTGATTCTCATGGACACATATCCTAGAGAACACATGTCCCAATAAATCTGATTCTGTGTGCTTAGGTAAGGTTTTAAAAAATATATATATTTTGCGTTACTGTCATAACTTGCAAAAAAAAAAAAAGACCTCAAGTGTTTGGTACATTTTCCAGGACTCAAGAGACAAGTACAATAAGTGTACATAAAATTTCCTAGACTGACCCGTTTCACATCTTTCCCAAACGTCTCGCTGTAGCTGGTCCCAAGAATCTCAAACTGTACATGAGAATTAGAGCCTTCGGCACGGAAATCCATCAGTCCAGTCAGGCCACTTATCCGCCCCTGTTGAAACAACAGCAGAATACATTAAATGTGTGAGATGTTATGAGAAAGAACAGGAAGAAGCAGTGGTACGTTCTGGAAGCTGTGTGCTTGCGTCTACAATCTGCAGGTATTGGAAAATGATGATAATAATAACAACAACAAGAAACAAGAAATAGCCTAGACATATTCTATTACACAAAAGAAATATCTTTGCACATAATGTTTATCATCAAAATTTAGTAAGATTAAACAATTGATTTATTTAATTAACTTTCTTTATAGAATAGACTCTGTAGAGACAAAATCAACTACTCCTAAAAGAAAAAGTCATTTAACGTAAGCTCAGATGGAGCTTTGTTGCACAGAACTGGATGAATTTAGAGTTTTGTTTACCATCCGTCATTCCATAAAATGTATGCAACTTTTCCTTATTCTAAGATGATAAGCCTTAACCTATAAATTCCATTCCACAAGACCTTAAGGTACAGTAGGAGGTTCTGAAAAACAATTTAGAAAAGTTCAGACAAACGGTGTGTTGTTGTGAAGCTCTAACCACGGGATCACGAAAAACGCTGTATGCATTTTGGAAAGAGGCCTAAACTCTAAGAGGAAATGTAATTCATTTAAATCACGTCATATGAATGACATAACATAACAATATGATAGCCACTATCATGAACGCCATTTTTCTTTGCCGTTTTGTCATGCCCGACTTGGTCATTTTCTCTCACACTTAAGATTAAACCAGCATGACTCTCTGCAACAATGAAAAATTCCATTATCAGATTGAAATGGATGACATCAAGCCACTTTCTGCTATATTACGCCTTATTTCAATGAGGGAACAGAGACGGCTGTACAAGCAAAGGCGTCAAAGCCCAGAATCTTCCACAAAATAAAAATCTGTTTCATTTTAAAAATAGCTGAAAAGTTCAATGCACCATTCGGTCTTTTGAGTGTAAGAATTCCCTTTATTGCTGCTAATGCATCTCATAAATTCTTCATTATGCATTTCTGACTCTTAGTCATCTGCGACAAAAAACACTCCATAAACAACTGCTATTAGAAGAAAAAAAAAAAACTACAGGGAAAAAAGCAGTGCCTATATTAAAAACAAACCAAACAAACAAACAAACAACAGTAGCTTCAATCCCAAATACCTTCTGAATAGTGTCCAGCATTGACCATCCTCCATTCCATGGTTTGGTGGACTTCCTCATGCAGTTAAGGCTGGCCATACTGTGCCACTTCCTGTCCTCAAGCTTCCTATAGAAGGCATTTGCCAACATCAAAACGCTGTCATACAGGTAGAGATTGGACACCTGATGGGGGGAAAACAATAACATTAAAAAAAAAAGTATTCTTGGTTACTTCTTTGTAACACAGAGCAGCACACAAACTCAGCATACTGCCAAGAAAACAAATATTAGTTTTCAGAACTGCGGGAAATATCAGTATCTCAGTGCTGAAACTCAAAGCAGTGGCACACAAGTAAAAAGTACTTGTTTTTCATTCTGGTGAGGTGGGCTGTAAAAAAGAAAAAAGAAATATTGTTGGCGAATAATAAAGTCTTGCTAGAGAAGAGAGAAAATAGATTCAGCTTATGAGAAGTTGCTTCTTTTGTCTGACAGTGTGACACCATAATTATACTTCCTTGCGGATGTGCACATGGACATATTATGCTATGCTCTTTTCTGCTTTGAATCCACAACCGTACAACAAACAGGAGGATGCCCATACACTGCCACTACGCCCTTTGATGATGACAAGACTTTAAACAGTTGGACCTCTTTTTGGTGATGAAATGAAGACCCAGTTGCTTACTTCTTTCATGACTGTCCAAATTTATATTTGTAGGAAGCTTTCTAGTCAAGCGCTGATGATGATTTGCTGAAAAATGATGGTATTTGACAATTTGCATCTGTGAAACAATTTCCACGAAACACTCTCAAAAGGCAAAGGCCACGATGCCACTGCAGTCTGATGCCGAAACAACAATTGTTTCTGCTCCGGTAATCATACGCCTAATGAATTCAATGTCCCGTTCAATTGCAGTGTGTCCATGTGAGGAATCATGTGTCATCATCATGACAGGAAAAATGCTTCCTGTCTTAGTGTGACAGTGGATTTGATAGCTTCTCTGGGTCAAGTCAAGTCGAATCCTCCCACAGCAGAATATCCATAGAGGCAATAGTAGCTGCCACTCCAAGCTGTGGCTTCTCTGTGGTAAGACATCGTGTAAGTTAACTCCCCAAGGTCACCGAGTCAGAAGCTAAATCCGGGTGAGATGCGTCTTGATAGCTCTGGATTTCTAAGGTCACACCACAGCTCAAGCATTAAAAAGGGCTTATTAGTACAGTAAAGCGCTGTACTTTTAGCTACTGTTATGTGTACTGGTTAGCTATTCTGATGAATGCTTAAACGGCCATTACCCGTTATTTAACCCTCTTTCATGTGAATTATTGAGGACTGTGGGTGCACACACCACATGGTTTTGCCATCTGTCCGGAGTATGGATAAAAAGGAATGTGAACATTTCAATAGCGCTACAGAGAACACAGCCATTTCACTCCAGATGGATTGATCAAAAGTGTGAGAGGTGTAAGGAGCCACTCTTAACTCTGTATTGAAAGCAATAAGTGGCTGGGTGAGCGAGGTTACTTTAAAGACTCAAAGAAGAGAATGACATTGTGTAAGGAAGATAAGAAAGCCATACGGGCATGTCTTCTACACCGACCCTTCTTGTCATTGATTGAATTTACCTTCGCTCTGGTTTAGGGTTGATAACTTTAATACAAATCAAAGACAGCAGAATTTTTAGATCATATGTTTTACTATGGAAGCCTTCATTAAGCTTGCAGTATCGAATTTTATTAACAAGTAATGCATTGACTTCGGGTTTACAATAATTTGGGTTCATTGCCAGTTAAGTTTATTTGCATGTTATTAAAAAAAAAACAAGAAACCTTTTCCTTCTTCATTTAAAACAATAATTTGCTCTGTTCTGCCAGTTAGTCTCTAGACACAGTAAGCTGCAGTCATTGATATTCATGGGCATTCATGTCCCTCATAATTATCGTACCAAGGGAGTTTAATATATATTCTGTTGCATGCATAATCAGTTAGTATTTGTATTCATTGGCACTTGGCAGATGCTTGCCTGTACTTTACACTATGGATGCATGCGTACGCTATACAGTCACTACAAATGCTAGGGAAAATTTATGTAAGTAATTACGCTCAGATCTTTATA
This sequence comes from Pelvicachromis taeniatus, assembly GCA_015108175.1. Taxonomy (NCBI): domain Eukaryota; kingdom Metazoa; phylum Chordata; class Actinopteri; order Cichliformes; family Cichlidae; genus Pelvicachromis; species Pelvicachromis taeniatus. The sequence goes on along the minus strand of VURO01013657.1, from coordinate 23,381 downwards.
TAGGCAATTTGTGGTAAACACGAACCAGAAAAAAAGACCGCATCCTGCTTCTTTTATCTTTCTGGATGAAGTATTTTAAATAAGTTTGTTGGTCCTTAAGCACAAATGTATTATCTAAAAGCACACACAGCAAAATGGATAAGGAAAAAAATAAAGTGAACAAGAAAGAACAAGCGTGAACTTGCTATCAGTCAAATACCCATTGTGGCCATGTCCATCACACTGCTACCATTCTATGCATCTTTAAAGACTCTGACTTAAAATCTGAAAGTAGTTTTTTGTTGGTGTATATGTACGTGTTTCGAACATCATGTCAGTATTTTCACTGACAATGAAGGTTTAAGAGCAGATATTTTTCTTTATCTGTTTTGTTACTTTTTTCTGATTAAAGGGGAAAAAATAAAGGAAACCACCCCCACTAAAATCTGCTCTAATCGACTGCATTCAAACTGACAACAGGTACTTATAACCTTTTAGAGTCACCCTCAAGCAAACAATAAGGAACCATTTAACGCTCCAATATGCCACCAGTATTTGATCTGGTTGTGCAAAATGACATACTTAATCACACTGAGAAAAAGGACGAAAAAATAAAGGTGCTTGTTTATATAAATAAACAGAATATCAGTATGGGACTTATGAAATGTTTATACACAATATAACAGAATGTATTCACAATGTATGTTTGATTAAGGAATCACGTCAACCTTCTATTGTCTAAATGAAGTAAAATGAAACATTTTCATGCAAGATTTTGTTCAATCGAATATACACTCAGATAGTATTACATAGAAATATTTACAACTGGTTGGTTTACCTATGTATGTCAATAACATGCACCTGAAAAAATGTATATAAGTAATTACATTCTGGAATAATAATTCACATGTCTTCAAATCACATTGCCTGAAGTGCATTTATCCAGTGTTTTATTCACCACTAGCAGGCTACCCGGCGTTTCTTGGGAAGAATAAGGAACAAAGCAGGTATGGTGATGGTCATCCAAATAAACGGTGTAAAAAGGCACAACAACAGAATGATGATGTCATATTAAATGGTAATGTGCAGACCAATAAGCTCTACAAGAGTGATAATCTTGTAGAGCTTCCAAAGTACATATTTCAGTATATCTTACCTCCAGGGACTGCAGATAGCCTTCCTGCGGGTCACAGAGCAGAGACGAGATGCGATGATTGTTCCTCATACAACGAACATTGGTGTCCCTCCACAACGGGAAGATCTGACGAATGATGGTCATTCGCCCCAGAGAGCTGTGAACTAGCTCCATGATGTCTGCGTCGCTCACCTCCTAAAGGTGAAGATGACAAAGCAGTTTAATTCCCCTTACCCACCGAATACAAGTTATGAAAAGTCACATATTGTATCAGATTGTGACATTTGAGATAAATAATGAGATAAACTGTGCATTTTTGTGGAGATTTGAATAAGACTTTAACCACTTTCTTGAACATATTAACATATCAGGTAACACAGGAGAAATAAAAATCGTTTGAAGGAAAAAGATCCAGCTCATTAAAAGCGGAGGGCCGAAATGTAAACTTGTTTGGTCATCTTCATTTTAAGAATGTAAATCGTTATATCAATTTATAAACCTTGTAAACATTATGCCAAAGCTTAATTCATAGAATACTTCTGTTTAAAAAACCAGAATAATTCAGTTAATTTTTTAATTAAAAAAAAAAACACAAGATTTTTTTAATCAATTTAGTCATTTCAAGATTTAAAACATTTTAATCTTTTTTTTTTTTTTAAAATCTTTGTTTAACAATTAAAGACAGACTTCATTTTCCACAATACTTACTTGTTTTGCCATTGCCATTACAGACTCAAATCAATGATCATTTCAAGTATATCCATCACAATAATAGTTCAGGTGACCCTTGGTCCTCTTCTATGGGGGATACTCGTGTGAAGCATCAGATCAATATTCATGAGACACTGAGCTGCCTACTAGTTTCCAGAGCTGGACAATCGTCAATGCTGAGGCAGACAATGAGTCTCCAGGGAAACATTGAGTTCATATAAAATCTGACAATAAAGCTGTGAGGTTATTGTCGGGTCAAACTCAAGTATCCCTAGGTCCCTCACCAAACACCCTTCAATACATGCTCTTTATCAGTTTTCCTAATCAAACATTTTGATCTACTTCTTTTGCATTGACCTCCCTAAATTATTTTCCTCCTGCTGGTTTCTGTCCAGACTCAGTGTTAATTTCTCAGGGCTTCTGTCATTGTGTAGTGCCTTTCTTCTTTCAGCCTAATGTGGTTTTCAATCTCTTATTATCTTGCCATCACTCCTAATAAGTCTTTCTTTGTACTTTTACCTTACTTTACCTGACCATCAGTCCTGTTCCTTCACTACAATTTGTCAGTCCAAATCTACCTTTTGTCAAATTGCCTTTTGCTTCTCAACACTTTTCTTCATATGTATCTTATGTCAAATGCACATCATGCAAAAACGCAATGCGGTGAGGAAGCTGAACTGATGTTTTCCAATTTCCCAAATATCTTTTATTTGTCTCATTGGTGATTCTAGCTCGTCTGTTTTTTTTTTCTTCTTTTATCTCTTTTTTTCAGGCTCTTCACAGTCAGACAAGTGGATCTGATGAATATTCATGAGTTGCCAGGACACTTTAATCAGGCAAATTATGGTTCACAACATGGTTCACAGAAATGAGCTCTCCCATCCAAGTTAATAACTTTTAGTGTCACCTAGTCCAACTATTCTGTCACCATCACATGTGACATTTATGTCATAACCTGACCTGGCTGTGACATTTCCCAATAGGACATGGCTCATGAAACATGTGCCTTTTAAACTTTGAGGAGAAAGTACAGATAGATATTACACATATTTCAGGCAAGCCGACTACAATGGTCATCCGAGGGATGGATTGAACCATTAGAAGGGTTATTAATCTCAATAGACCACAGTATGTGATTACAGTAGCCTGTAAGTCAAATCACAATATTAATTCTGATGAAAAAAGATAAAATACAAACTGCTTTTAAACTCTACAGCTTTCACAAAATTAATTACAATAACCCACTTAAATATTAGAAAAAGTGAATAAAATATAGCAATGTTTCAACGACCAAAACATATTAATCAAATCAAGTTCATCTGACAGAAAGGCTAAATTATCCTCTTTGTGCTGCTCATTCTATGTTATTAATCCCTCCCTAGAAATATATAAAAATTACAGCATTAATCTGACAGTCATTTAATTAACAGTTAAGGTGCTCTTTTGAAGCCATGAGTGACTAAGCTGAGAGGAAATAGGAGTTAGACATGAAGCGCAAAGCCCCGTGGTTATGATATTATTTTGAGTTGTTCTTGTCAATGAACATGCACACCTTTTTATGTCCTTTGAATACATATTTGAGGGAGAACCGCTCTCAGTAGCTAGACAGACGATAATATTATTATTATATTATGAAATGATCTCGTGATACACACGAATTATTGCTGCCCCGCGGTCATTTTATATTAGAAAAATAAAGGTAAACATCACGAACACTGAAATCCAAAGAGGTCTTTGCTTATCTGTGTTACACATTGACTGATGTTATCAGACACGTGGGTTTTAATACATAAACACCTTCTTATACATCAAAAAGAAGCTATGATACTGTTGAGAAAATTATACAAAATTGAAGGTTTTCTAAATTAAATATAATCCTATCCTCCAAAAGGCAGAGCATTAAGTATGATACCTGGAATCACACTAAATACTGTACTTTCACAAAGAAATAACTTATATACTTGTGACAGTGAGGACAAACATATTACATGTATTTTCATTTAATTGAAAAATCATATATAATCAAGCAAGCAACCTTACGATTATTTATTAGCAATGTTGAGGACAGCCATTTTACACAACAAAATGTTTTGTAATATCTTTGTACAATAAAGCAAAGGTGTGATATACCTAGCTTACCTAGGTATATCACTTTGTACAATCTAAAAGCTTGAGCTTTGACAGCGGCATGCAGTCTGAATGACATTAGATATTTTATTATTTTAGGGTCACTATGTAGAGGGAATAATGTGGATAACATAGCTGTGCTTCAGTTAACTGCAGCACATCAGTTTGTGAAGATTTCAAATTAAATCCTCAAACTGGTAAATTAGGCCAATGATGGCTAAACAAAGGTTTTATTGGGCTTTATTAATAATGATCTCAAGTGCTGGCAGTAAACCGCAACAGCTGATTTAATGACACTGTATCACTTCCTCAAGTAGACGAAAAGTTGGTCTTATTTTCAGCTGAGATGTTGAAAAAATGAATGTTTTTTTAATATCTTCAAAATAGTTGAGGATGCAAACAAGAGGGCATCCTATGGTTGGACAAACCATGTAATTTCCACAGTTTTGGTGAGGAGATACTCTTTTGCTTGAGTCATTATTGCGTCTTTACGTGAGTTATTATACCATTAAAACGGCAGATTAATTTGAACACGTTATCAGAAATGTGACATAAGCTGGGATGATATGTAAATAGTAACAACGATGTATTTATTAATCTACTGCTTTGTTTTTTCATTATAATTTTTTTTACAGGGTAATGGAGCTGTGTAAGCAATCCCATTACACAGACCATTGTTCACAAGGCCAGTAGGCCAAACTATGGGCACAGTGCAAACCAGAATCATCACTTGTGCTGGCGCATATTTCATTGATATGATGGAACTTAAATTTCAGCCTGGAGGTGCAGTGTGTCTGTATAGAATTTCAACTGCCCATTTATTAACCCCAATGACATAAAATGACTGCGGTTGTAACTGCTGTAACATTTAGATAAGGTGGTTCATAAGGGAGGTCTCTTGTCTGGGGTCCTTTAGATTTATGACCATGGCACTGGATGTCTCCTGTACCATTTCTGAGTTAATAGATAATTTTTTGACATCCCAATTAGGTTTCTGCATGGATGCACGACATGGTTAATGGTATAAAGGGTTATAATGTAAATATATTTTTGATAATATACAGTTTTTTTTGTATAAGAAATGTAATATTTGAAAACGTATATCCTTACCAGGTCTTCATGTTTGATAAATACAACCTGAGGTGAACAATAACGTCATTATTTAACAAAAATGAAGCCAAAATGCACAAGCAGTGTGTGTAAAACAAAGGATACACTATCTTTCTAAAGTTTGTGCAATCAACTTTATCAGCATTGCGTTCTGTATGACTATATGAGTGTCTCACATCATCGTGGAGAGATTCGGGTCCTCTTTTCTCTCTTTACAACATAGCTTAAGTTTGTTGAAGTTGGCAGGCATTCATTTATGAAGTCTTTTTTGAGGTCCTGCACCATCATTTCAATCCGGGTGCGGTCTGAGCGTTGACTGAGGCATTGCAATACCTCAATTTTTAAAAAAAAGTGATAAAAATGTCATTCTATTGTCAATACGGTGCTGTGCTTGGGGTCATTGTCCTGATGCATGAACCAATTTAGCCCAAGCTTTAGCAATCAGACAGATGGCCTCACATTTGACTCGAGAACAGTTTAGTATACAAAAAAGTTAATGGTCCACTTAATGACTGAAAGGTGCCCAAGTCCTGTGGCTGTAAAACGATCCCCAATCACCCTTTGACATTAGGATGAATTTGCATGTGGAATTGCCTTGAATGTTTTTCACAATTATCTTTCTTACTTTAGAATGGCAGACTTAAAACACATCCAAGGTTTGTGGGATTAAACAACCCCTTCTCAAGGTCGACTGTAGATATCGTTCGTCTTTGCCAAAATGCTAACATATACCAAAATTCTCCGGACAACAAAACTTCTGTTTTCACAGAGGTGATCACACTTGCTGATCATAAATTATGTGGATGCATTTGATTAAAAGCACCCATCTGCTACTTTCCCTCTGTATGCATATCAAAGCAGTAAGAGTACACTGAGTTTTTACACACTGTTTCTGCATTGTTGCCTTAATTTTCGTTAATTAAATAATGACACAGTGTTGTAGTTGATGTTTTGTATTTTTAAGTTGTATCTGACTCATTTTAGTCTCAGAAAGAGATTTTATTTATTCTGCCATGATCCATTAAACCTTAGAATTGGAAAAAGGTATACTTTATTTGTACCATCACTGTATATGTTTTACATCACAAGTGGCCTCTTCAGTAATCCACCTCCCAATCCCACAATCTTATGTGGTGGTGATTATGTCCTTAGAATAGAGTTTCCATCTCAGTTGCTTGATAGGCAGCTACTCGAGACATCAGTCACATTATGACTGTCTTCCTTGACTCTGTCTGTCACAGCAGGCACAACCACCTAATCCATCAAACATTCTCAAGTGTCACCGTCTTGGCCTTTGAAGGGAGAGAAAAAAACAAAACAACGACAAATTCTCCCAGGATGCACAATCCATCTGAGTCGACTAGACGGTGTTTGGGCAGACAGCCTTCTGTGTGCTAGCAGCTGGAGCACCCTGGTTTAGTGGGTGGTTTAGCGAGACACGCCTGCCTATCATCTCTCTGCCCTTATGCTCACATCAAGTCCCATTGCGCTTCTTGCACAACAATTTCAAAGCTTTTCACTCTTTTTTTTTTCCCCGAAAGATTATGTTGTTAGTTTATTTGTGTTTTCAGCAACTTCCTTCATCCTAAGGGCTCATGATCTCTGTGCCATTCAAACCCACTCAACTGGCTGGAAAACACATTTGTGTCAGTCTAAATCTAGAAATGGGCATGTTTGGCTTCTCATTTGTAAAGATGTGATTAATTTTATTGTGCTAAACAATACAATTAAAATCTCATTTTGAATGTTGTGAAAACCCAACAAATAATCTGAAGGTGGTCAACTTGGACTACGCAAAGGCAATTTTAAAGAAACACATTAATCAATGACGAAACAATTACTTGTGGTGGCAAAGATTATAATTTCTGTGCCTATGACTCCTAAAATTCCACATTGCAAACTAGGGATATCAAAAAAATTGCCATAATACTGTATACTTTCCCCTTCCTGATAATTCTCCCTGTAAGCGTCTATTGAATTTTATGATTGACGGCTACATTCTCTGTGCCACATGCTCTTTGAGTGTGTGAGGTCTAAAGCCTGGCAGAAGCACAAGTAGCTGATGGAGGTGGGCAAGCAGCGGAGAGCCTTATGATCACCTGGTTTAAATGTATGCCACAACTCTGTCATGACCAGCTGAATAGTACCAACTGTCTGCAGGGACTGATGGTGCATTCAGAGGAAAGACATAACAGGGCTCTGTTATTTCCCCGCAGGATTTTGTGATTGCATCTAGTCAGGCTAAAAGGATTTTCAGATTTTGAGAGCAGGAAACAGTATCTAGATATACTGTAGCCATGTAGCAATGAGGATTACAGAATTCACCAGCAGCTGCTGAATAAGGTGATCCCTAACAGATGCCGTTTTTTAAAATTACTTTGTCTCTCCTCTTATATGTATGAATGATTTTTTTTTTAAGTGCACAATCTTTCTGCTATAAGCCATGGTAGGAACTTCACAGAAATCTAATCACAGGCTAATGGAAACAAATTAGCTTTGCACCTTCCTTTAAATCCCTTTCCCCTTTGGAGATAACCAGGCAATGCGGGTGAATCATTTACAGATAGATACATACCTAGATTCAATGTGCAAGGGATTTTTGTTGTTGTTGTTGCAAACAGTGTAAGATGAGGGAAAACAGGACTTAAGAGAACGATGGACTTGATAGCAGCTCAGAGTTTTCATGTGATTATTATATAAATTAGAAGTCTTGGAGGCCGACAGCTGGGGGAAAAAACACCCCTCCCAAAAAAAACCAACAAAAAAAAACAGTTGGCAACAGCGGTAATCAAATTTATTTGGTTGAATTTGCAACGTGTCTGTGTTATTCTCATTTCAAGGTGATCTTTAGCTTTATGGGGAGTTTATCTTGAGTGATTATATGAAAAGCATGGAAGGTGGAAGAGAGAATAGAAAACAATAAACAAAAAATACAGAAGGGAGCAGAAGGGAGAGGGAATGGAAAATTGTGTTGCGAGAAAGGGGAATGTAGAAAAAAGAGTGACAAAAGTAAAATGATATATTTCATAGTTCAAAGACAAAAACAGGCACATTCAATTTTTTTTAAACACGTCCCACCGAGACATAACTCTGCAGTAAGCTGCATCATATCCACCATTAACTGAATGCAGTAGAAATTAACATGCCATTAGTTCATACTATTCCAGAGTCAGATGCAATTAAAGCTAATGTGTGTGGAGTTCTGTACTAATTGACTGAGAGCTATGTGTGCGTTTGGTTGTGAATACTGCTTCAAATTGCAGCTCCCATCACATCTTCATGTTTGAGACTACAAAAGCATGTCTGATAATATGAATGGGATAATATGACTTAAGCTGCCAGATGCAGAAATGGTTTAAAAGAACTCCTGCTCTCATTAACTGTCGTAAGTCAATACTTGAGTTATGTTAATGCTGAAACGCATGGTCAAAATGTGACAAGGTCATTATTTTCATAAAAGCTCATTATAGTCTAAAATTAGGTAATTTAGGCTGCCAGATAACAGAAGGTTTTCAACACACTAAGCCTCATTAACTTTTGCAAATCAATATTCAAGCTACAAATATCCTGCACTTTAAATTTTTAACTAAAGCATAAATGATAAGTGTTTTATTCTAGTTGGTTGGTCTAACGTGTTCTGCATCCAAAACGCATTTTTAACTTTTATATTACGAGTTATTTGCCAAACAATTAAAAAAAAAAAGCAAAAAAAAAAACTCAGCTTTTCTCTCTGGACCTCAGTATCTCAATCTCTGTACAAACGTTGGTTAAATAATGTGGCTGTCAGGGGAGCGTAGATACATTTATCACGCTCTACGGATTATGAATCAATATGTGTCATGTTTTGGATTCTAGTGAAATGTTTCAACAAGTCAGGGGGTGATGTTTCATTAAAATTCATTGATACCCCCTTGAAAACGAGATGATGCATGGTATTAGAAAAGTTTAAAGACACATAAAATGGACACTGACATGCACATCCCTGTATGTGTGTGTGCACTGTAAAGTGCTAGAGGTGGAGCTGTTGGGCACAGTAAGCCTAATATTTCAGGTAAATTATCTGGGAGAAACCTCCTATTTAACATCTTTCAGCCACAGCTTGTTGGTATTACCGCTCCCACCCTCCATGCCATGACATCTCCAAATAATTGTGAATCAACTCAAGTGCAATCCTGAGGCACTAAAGCTAAAGAGGCCACTTTTCTGTATTCACAAAGTGAACCTGAGATTTTTGGTGACACTTAAGCCTTTTTAGGTCAAGACACACAGAGTACTGGTACAGTGATGGGAAAGAAAGTCTAAATCTAAAGTGCCCATGCGAAGCTCATTTACAGGTTTGTTATTTTTCTTATGGATTTGTACTAGAACAGCTTTTAATACTAAGGCTCCACTTCTTCCCACCTGCTATCTGAAGCATTAAATGAGAACTGCTTTATTGTGTATATGGCTGTATTAAAGTACTGTACGGTACAGACAATCACACAGCATGATAGCTTTGGCCACATTAGCCAAGCACTAAAGATATAGGAACTTTACTTTTGTTGTGTGAACATTATCATCAAATGAAAGTATTCCACTTCAGTTTCTGAGAGACCGGGAACACAAGAACACTCGTGTTCACTCTTGCAGTCAACAGGACATTTGGTGTGCTTTGCTCACATTTCAGCTAACACATTTCAGAGCTAGCAGAAGCTGCAGCTGTCTACATCTGGATTCAGCTGAGGCAGCTGTTCATTCTTTGAGTGTGTGGCAAACTAGCTGCTAGTTGGGCATCATGCCAGTGGGTTACACAGTGGCATAGAGATCTAATGGAAAATGGCCTGGACTACAAATAAGGAGTTTCAGGTACTTTAGCGGCAGTGTTTATTGTGGAAAAGTATGAGCTCGTTTGGTGTGGACTTTACAATCACAAAAAGCTATATAACTGAATATATGTTACAGGAAAAATATAATGTAGGGACTTTAAAGCAAAAACAGTTATACAATATCAAATAAAGGCCTAGTCCCTCTGGCACTCAGGATTAAATCAAATGATGTGCTGCTTATTTAACTCTATATGAAAGCGTAGTTAGTGAAGGTCTCATAGGTCTCACATGCCTTGGGAGCATGTGAGAGTGTTGAAAGAGTCATACTGACATGAAGGTCTAAATTCACTCAGGTGCATGCAAGTGTGTTTTGGCCTCACCTCATTGGCATAGACCCAGTGGCTGTCCTTGGATGCCAGGTTGGTTTCCACAGCCTGCAGTGATAAATTAAAGGAGAAAGAGAGAGGAGAAACAGAGAGAGGAGAACAATTGAGGAACCAAGTGCGCAAATTCATTGAGATCACACAGTAGTCCATGTAAGTCTCTTCTCAGGTGTCTCTGGAGCTTAATTTGTAAATCAAGACATCCTCAGAAACAGAGAGGCTGCAGGTCCAATGTGCAGAGAATACAACCAAACCACACAGCCTGTAGCACATTGGAGCAACCAAGCTTTTTAAATAGCCCTGTGCTGTATTTTTACATTGGATGTGAGAATGAAGACTGCAGTACAAATGCACATAATTTGCTCACTGCTATGGGACCTCTTTCAATTGCCATAATAGTTTCACCTTCCCTTTTAAAACCCAATAATGACACAGAAAATGGAGCTCATGGAATTAGGTGCCATTGTTGGATATAAATGCATTACTGTGAGATCTTGTGGCACCAAAGGGAGACTAGAGGGGTAATGAGTTGACCAAATAATGATGTAAGTATCATATGTAATGATGCTCAGACAGAAAGACAACCAATAAACAATTTCAAATATCATATTCTCGTTATGTATTTTACTTAGATGGAGCCACAGTTTTTCTCATTTATTTCGAAACTATGTTGATTTCCCAAAAGGACAGATGCTGCATTGAAAGCACATAGCTTTTTTGCCACAGTGCAATGGTATTTAAATTTTACAGATAGTCAAATGTCAAGTGGTAGAAACCTTATTCCGTTTAGATTCGTAATGGTTGCTTTGTGAGTTTTTCCATTTTATTCACACTGAATGGAATCAGCTGAATACAAGGGCGCACGTCTACACGTATTAATCTTTCCTCTTACCCTGCTGCTCTGCAGTCACAACAATATGTTCTCTGCCTGAAGTCTAAATGGAGTAACCCATATACACAGCAAAGAGATCTGCTTTAAAGGTAGTTAGAGCAAAAGGAAACTGTAACCTCTGGTTAGTAAAGTGTATGTAAAAACAAAGAACCACCTAAAATCTCTAGGAAAGATGAACATGACCCTTCTTATAAATAATGAAGTTCCTCCGTTGGTCACAAGTCTGAAGACATCTGTCTTGCTTAACATATCACTGTATGGTCTCTTCTGCCAATTGATATCATTAGTTTTTAAAGCAGGAGACTGATGGTTGAACATATAACAGATTGAGCCCTGTGGTTTTACTCAACAACACCATGCTCATCAATAATAGGCGGTGCAGTGTACAGCACCAAAAGCTGCTAATCAATCTTGAAACCTTGGAAGACTCATGATTTTATTTTAATGTTCCTCTCATTGCCAAATTGATCTCATCAGACTGTAAGAGGACCATACCAGCACACAAGAAATATTTACCTCCTTGACTAAAATACTTAAAATGAAAAAGTGGGGCCATATGCCTTAAAAAATTACCTTCTATTCCAAATGGGTATGCCAACATTATCAATGAATGCCACAAAGCACCAGATATATGCTGGGTGCAATGGTCCACTGGAGATTTATGTAGGAAAATAGTGCTTCTAATCACTTTAAGTGTTTGGTTTCCTGTTTGACATCATATATGAGGCTTTTTTTTCAAAAATGTTTATATTTTCACAGATATAATGTTAAACTTTAGCCTGTTTACTGTAGATGTGCTGCTCACTGTCAAGTTAATACTTGACAGTGACAATCGATCTTGATTGTCTCGATCAAGACAATCGATCAAGACAATCGAGATCATTGGGGAAAAAATAGCTTGTTACTATTAAACACTGTGCACATTAAGTGGAGATATTATCTGAATTTCAGGAAGGGGGTCACACCTCATTCACGCCCCTTCCTGCCTCAGGTTACATTTATGCCTCCCTCCATCAGCATCAGCTCCCTTCCTCCCCTTTCTCTCTCTTCCTCCCCTTTCTCTCTCTTCCTCCCCTTCGCTCTCCTCTCCGTTAGTTCTGGGGGATCTGCTCGGCCCGAGAGCCGCTGCCAGTCCCCCCCGAGGCCTTCCCCAAACCGCTGCATCAGTACCCAGCCCCTCATCACCCATCGCTCCCCGCCACTGAGGATGTGGCCCCAATTAGTGAAATGGGACTAAATGAAGATCACGAATTCAACTATTTATGGTTCTAAACATTAAGAAGGTTGGTACAGTTTTCTAATTACACATTTCACATGATTGTGATGAAGGCAGAAACAAAATGAAATGCTTCACTATTCTGTTGCAAAACCTTCAGGCAAAACAGTGGTGGGTATGTGTGTGTGTGTCTGCTGTGTAGTAGATTGCGTGTGTGGGACCAAAGCAACATCTGAAGAAAAAGCTACTGTACAGTGTTCAAGGTTGAGCCCATGGGACCACAATAGATTACAAAAATGAACAAAAAGAAGGTTATAGCTGAGATCGCCCGTGTATTTTTGGATTAAGTTATGGAGATCTTGAAAATAAACCCTAAAGACATAAAGTTATTTCTGAAAACCCCCTTTTAAAAAACTTTAAAATAATGTTTATGTGAAAAGGTTTCACTGCAGTTTAGTTTTAGTATCTCAGCAGCATTTTTTTTTTTAAATGGCTCGAATGACATATTTTTGTTATTTTTTTAACATAGATATTAAATCCACTTGATAAAACAGAAGGACGCTCTAATTTGTAAAGAGAAACAACTTCAGTATAGCTTTTACAATAACTTCATCATCAATAAAACATTAGCAAAGCTACTCATGACACACAATTCAGTGTTGAGCTCAAGGTTAAATGCTTGAAAAAAACAACAACACACACACACACACACATCATACTCTGTATGATATTCATTCAAATCATGATAATGACACTTTGGCCCCAAATAAAATCTGACAATGATAACTATTGTCTGTCTTGAATAATAGCCTTTACATTTAAGAGAGTCGACAGCTCCTTGAAGTGCATTCGTTGTTCCAGACAAAGTCTGTCAGATGCTATAATGGTAAAAAGAGAGTCAAGTGTGGAGTATGGGTTAGTTAATGTGTACCAGCTGCGATGCAGTGTTTTGTTGAAGCCCTGGGCACAACAGAATCCTACACTTGAGAGGTTCACCATCAGTTCACAGCACAATTCTGCACTTGCAACATAAGACACAAAGCCTTGTTATGCTAAATGATGTTTGCAAGCTGATGTTTAACCTCGTTTCTGTACGTATGTGATGAACACATAACTGTGTAGACATACTGTGAGAAGTCAGCGCTTGTTATTGCTGCCGTTTTTCATCAGCGTCGTCTAAGTGAGGAAAATGGGAGAATGATGAGTGTTGTTAAATGTCAACTGATACAACTATATTTAACAGGAAACGAAATTAAAAACCAAAGTTCATTAGTTGTTTTGTTGTATCTCCATTTATGAGTGACAGTTCAGGCAGTCTATAATTTCAAAACGTGAATCAAGATGTACAAGAATCTGGATACTGGGGTCTCAGAAATGCTGAAGAGAGTTGCTCATTAGGATTCAGAACCTGTATCTCCTAAAAACAAAAGCACCGTGGGTCCAAGTAAAATCCCTACATTTTTTTGCCTAATCAGCCCCTCTTTCAAATTGCATGTAGTCTTATTTCAGTTGAACTACGAAAGAGCTTTCCGCTTTTCTTGGAATTTATCATACCAAAGCCTAAAAATCCATTTGAAACCCTAAATGTTATCAACATCCAAGCAGAGTAATTTTAGTTTTGTGTTTTCTTTCTTTCTATTCACATCAGAAGATGATGTAACAGTGAAACTCTGGAGAGAAATGGGGTTTTTGGAGGAGGCGGCACAGACAAAAGCCTTGAGTGACATCTGGGGAGTATTCTATTGATACAGCCAATGCCTTGCATCGTAAGATCTCTAATCAGAGACGCAGAGTACCCCAGGCATGTTCTTATACAGTAGCAATGCCACAAAGCCAGTCAGAGAATGCCAAGTCCAATTTAAAACCGTGACAGCCAAAAAGGGATTGACAGGAACTGCAGTTACAAGGATGTGAAAATAGGTGGGGAGGGTTGGTGGTGGTTTGAGTAAGGCTCAGACTGAGGATAGATCTCCTGTATGTCAGAGTGCTCAGTGTAAACTCATTCAGTGTGATTATTTGTTGCGTTATAAAAATCATACTTTAAAAGCCAGTCTGAATTGCACACTCAGCTGCCTCATTATTATGCATAACTCCATAAAAGTAATACTTTCAAATGCAATCTAAATCACATTTAGCACATGATATCTTCATGAAAGTTTTAATATTAAGATTTTGCTTTTGACACAGACTGTCCATGACAGTGACATTTACATACGTATTTGATTGTGGTTTTGTTTTTATCTACTGCCCTTTGTCTGTTGCTAACATAGCCAATAATATCCAATGAATCTTAGTAGATTTTTCAGAAAGTTAAGAAAACTGTAATTGAAGCTTAGCAAATGTATGACTTGCGATAATCCCCTGTTTGTTCTTAACATGAGAACTGTTCTCTTTATTTTACAGCAACTATTCCAAGAGCTGTGTTTGTCGCTCAAGTTGCGAAAAAACATGATCCCCTAAAATAAAATTAGGGAATAGGAAAAAAACGATAAAATTAAAATCAATCACTTCAGCTATTTGCTACAATTGTAGTATACATCTGCAGTTTGGCTTTATCGTCAAAATTCAATGTTGCTGAAGCATTTAACTACAGTATGACAAAATAAAACTAATAAGAATCACCAAGCAACACCAATTTATGTTTAAGTTTCACGAGACATCACATTGTTACAGTGTGTACCATAAAGTAAAGCAAATAAGATTCGCGTAGTAGTCATTTATATAATTATCAGTCCGCCCACCTATAACAATAACATGTATACCTACAGAGTCATCAATCTCTCCAACCACATACTTTCCAAAATGCAATCTCAGACCATCCTGATCACCACAACTCTGAATTGTATACAGAATAAGCAGAAGTAAGCATCAGCATTAATTGAAATTCAAACTGGCTCTGACTCCTCTGAAGCCATGTGGTGATTTATTTACAGAGTCATGAGCTCAAATATTATTGTTGCATTATTGAAAATTCTGAATTCACAAGGACAACATTGACCCAGAAACTGAGGCAAACAATGCTCAGACTGGAGGATTTGAGAGCTGAAACTGATCTGGCTAAAAAGTAATCCAGTGTCACTTTGTGACTGTTATTTCTGCTGCAGAGCTTCAACCCTTTTCTGGTTTGATGCATGAAGAAAAAGAAACGTAGTCATGCATTCGTTAGTTAAAAATAAAGAATCAAATTGGTTGTGAAATGCGTGTATTATAGCTTTTCTGTTGCATGTGAGTGTCATTGGCAAGTCACAACATGAGGCTGACCATGCAGAGATGCGGTCTAGCTAATGATCTCACGTCACCCAGAGGGTTGCATTTTCCATAACCAAGCAAATTAGCTGATGTAGCCGTGCTAAACGAAGTCTTGGTTTGCCATCTATTCCTTTTGGCCCATCTTTTCTTGCTGCTTAATGTGTGGCTTCCAAAACAAATAATTCTTTTCTGTATTATAAGCAATTCGCTACAGTTGTAAGGTTAGGCAGGAAGCAAAGCACCAAACTCTTTCAGGTATTTTTAAGTGGATGCCATTCACCAGGTCTTAGCATTTGGTTATGATTTTAAGAGGGTGAACAATGAAAAGTTTTGGTAGCAGTCCCACCTTCTGTGCTCTTTTTGTATTAGGGCCTCACAAAGAAGCCAGAAAGGCGTAATGAGGTCTGTCATAAAAGATTCAAAATAGTCCCTCAGAGCTCAGCCTTGCCACTGTTGCTGTGGAAACACACCTTCAGACCACTTAATCTGCTCCATCGACAAAGCATTGAACAAAAAGGTGCCAACTGCCCTCAGTATACAACTATAGACACATTCAAACTACTCATGACTACATACTCACATGCATTCCTCACTACCTTCTTTTTATAAACTAATGCTTAAAAAATACAAGCTACTGCCCCATAGTCTTTAGTGATACCACAATGCCTGGACAAATTTCTTCTGACCTGCAGTCTGAGTTTTTAAGACCAGGTGGTCCTTCTAAGGAGTTGGCACACGTGTGTCACATTAAAAACAAATCACGACTCCCATCTGCCATAGCACTAAGGCAGCTAGCTTCCCTCTGCATGTGGTTAGCTTCCCACGCCTTACGGTAGACATGAGTGGAATAGCTAATGTCTTCACTGGGTGACTCACCAGTTAGTAGATTAGCCTTGGTAAATAAACTAAAATTAGAGGAACTGCACATAACAGCTATAAAGTGTACATTTCAGTCGTCATGTTCTGGTATGACAAAAAAAAAATGGAGTTGTAGAATCCTTTGAAATACATGGTGATGTTAAGACTTGGTTAAAACTGATTGAAAATTGGGAGATTGGCATTAATATCACATAACTTATATTGAAAAGCAACTGGATTTCTTAGTGAGAGATGCCGCACTCGTTTGCTGGAATCCCAATTGTGAAGTGGTCTTCAACATCCCCTGTGGTGTATTCCCTCTATAAGCTGCTAGAGTAACTGTGAGCTGTAATGTTGTGAGGGGAATTTCCAAGAGTCACTAAAAGGATTAAAACTCGGTGTGACATTTTATGAATAGCATAGCAGACTGAAGGAACCTCCTGAGTGAAAGATTTCAGTGAAGCTGTTAGAACCTTAAAGGTGAAGGAGCAGTTATTATTTTTCTACCAGTGTGATGTCTTTGTATTTTGTGGGTTTAGTAGAATTGATTTAAATCCTTTAATATTTTCAGAAAAGTTTGAAAAAAAAGAGTAAATTACTCCGGCACCTCTTTAAACTCTTTATCTCTTTTAGATGGAGACCCTTTTCCCCCTGAAATAAAAACTCTCAAGACCCCTGATTGATAAGATTGTCAGCACTGAATTGTGCTCAGATCAGAAAATATCTCTTCTAATAATGCAAACTTTAAGCGTTAATTACATTTAAAGAGGGGGTAAAATTGTATTCAGAAGAGAATACAATAAGAAGTAGTGGTAAAAATTCATTTAGACTACTTATAATTCACTTTGTTTTTTTTTGGAAAATATACAAAGTGAATTTCCAATCACACCGAGGAGAATGGCATCTTCTCAACATAACAATATCATTAACCAAACTCTTCTCAGCTTCAATTAGCATTATTTGAGGGCATGCCAAACTAGCCGCTAGGTGGGCATTATGCAAATGTGTTCCATCGTGGCATAAATTAGGAACATAAGAAAAGGCTGAACTCCAACAGCACAAGTCAGCCAGTTCTTGTGCAGCATCTGGCACAATAACACTTCTTGGTATGAGTTTTTGACTTGGATAAAGTTACAGACTTTTTTAATGCACCAAAAGCTGTGTAAAGTATTAAAAGTAGAGAAATAAAATTACAGCAATTACATGGCTTCTGTAAGAGCAAAGACTACAGATTGTGTAAAACTACTTTTACATCCAAACTGATTGCTCAATTTAAGAATATACTATAATTACGCTTACTTACAAATCATCTCCAAATTACTCAACTTTTAAACATAACATTTTAGTGAGTCACATTAATGCTTAACCACGTGCATTTCATAACCAAAGAAAGTGTCGGGGATTGTAAGGAAAACAAGACCAGATCAAACTTCATGTTTTAACATAACACCAAAGTACACTTTCTGAATGATACATCTTGGTACAGGATAAATTACTTTGCAATTCTGCAGGGTGCCCTTGGGGAAGCGCCGAACATAAACTAAACCTCCGCACCTGGGGGAAATTTATGTTGTGGATCTTTGATGATATTTGCAATTGAATTTTTATTGCATAGCTGATAGATGTGATAACCAAGGATAATTAACACAGAGGAAAGTGATTACCTCACCAAAAATTGTTTTGTTCATCTGTGACTGCAGTTGCAACACAAGGGCATGCAGATATACAACCATGGTGCTGTAAAATGTAACGCAAACTATATTCTGTATTTACACACAGAAGCACAAATGTAGCATTATACTGCGTATTAAGACGTGCATTAACATAGTGTAAGACTGAAGGACAATATTACACAGAATAGTAATGTTCCAGAAAACAAACAGTCACTTCGATGAATGCGTGTGACGGCTGACATCTATATGTAACAACTCTAAGATCGTTTGGTTTAATTTTCAAAATTTCTACAGGATTGAAGCAGCTCTTTGATGCTCTTGAGTGCAATTTGTCAAGTGAATCGTCAAGGATGAAAATGAACACACCTGCGTAGGAAAGCTCAGCAGGTGACCTGAAATAAGCAAGCCCAGGAATTAAAATGAGGTGGACAGCCCAAATCCAAAATTAAAATCTGGAATTCATGGGACAAAGGATAAGAAGTGCATCTGAATAATCCATGCTACCATTATCTTACATTAGTTGAGTGATTTGAACTAAGTGAAATACAATAACCATTTTCCATAAGAGCACTTTGTACCATTCCAGGCCATTAGCTTCAAGTAAGTGAACAGAACTTTACTTTCACACTGAACTTCACACCTTAAAAAAACACCTTGCAACAGAAAGGTAAGCATTACTTGAAAACATTAATATTTAAGCTGTCCTTTTAGTCAAACTTGGATTCAAGACAGGATAGGTACATAATGTGCAAATAAAAGTGAGCCACTCCTCATTTCTTTATATTTTTCTTCCAAGGAGCCAGACTTTTTGTAATTTTTTAAAGTGGTATTGAGCATTAGTTTTCCAGCAGAACTGTTTTATGACTTATCCAAGGATAAAAAAAGAAAGGCTCATAACTCAAGGGATAGCCAAGTGGTGGGTCTACACATAATAGAGAACTTAGCAAAGAACCCATTTTAAATGGTGTCTTCAGATGTTACTAGCAGCCTTTTCCATACATGTGAATAACTGATTGTATAAAAAACACTTTGATAGGTATGAGATAGCACTTTTTACGCAAACACAGTTTTCCTAAAGAGCTACTAGTTGAAACTTTGCTTGTATCGTGTGCTCTTAAGATATCTGAGGAAACCGGAGAAGTGGAAGATAAAAGAAGAAGACACAGGCCTAAAAAAAAACGTTCGACAGAATATGAACAGTGTCGTCTGTAGAGGGGTACAAGAGTGACGTTCTAGAGTCATTTGTAAAACACATGGATACTATGTATCAACAAATAACACCAGATTTTAACCCATCACACAATAAAATCTGAAAAGTGCCCAATTTTTTCAACAATGATCACAAAGACATGACAGCACTTTTACTATAGTAAAAGCCTACCTGCATAGAAAAACACACAGTCAGACACTATCATTCATGGACTGGTATCTGCAGAGCCCGGACCGCAACATTACTGAAGCAGTGTGTGACACAGAATGCAACAAAAGGTGGCCAACATCCAAATAAGAGGTTTAGGATGTTGCTTGTACAAACTCTTTTCCCGCCTTATCTACTGTATTTACTGCATTTAATGTTTGCACATTTTAATAAATAAATAAATAATATTTTCCATTTTCCCAGCAAAGTATAGAGAACTGATGAGTGGCCCAAGACTTTTGCAAAAGCTACACACACAAAAAAAAAATCTCTGAAACCTGTTAAAGCAGTTCAGTGCACAGAGTCAAGTGAATGACACGTCCATCTGTTTTGTTCTACATGAAAGCTGATTTCGGAAGCTGTGACCTTATTGCTCCATTTAGTGTATCCAGTCATAAACTGCTTTGATTACATAAGATAGTTGTATATGGGCTCCTGTGGAGCATTAAGTACAGTTACACAGTTGTCACAAAGGACTACTATAATTACTACAGTGTAGTATCCCTATATGACACCCATGTCAGTGACCCATGCCAGTTTGCATGACAAACTGACATGGGTGTCTCTCAAAACCTTTCAGTCCCTTCAGGTACTGTGGACTTGTTCCTCACGTTGCCTCTAAAGAAACTCTTCCCATCAGGTAAGAACAACGAGGCACATTCAGACTTCAGACACACACTGCTGTAATCTCTGCTCTGGGGTACACTCTCATACTATACTGCTGAAAATGCCTCAAAGTCATAGTTCGCAGATGTCTGCCAGGAGAGAAGAGTGAAAACAAGGGTTAGGTGAGAAATCAGAGGAAAAAATAAAGGTGTTATAAAAGATATGACAGCTTAGTCAGGATGTAATGAAAAGAACAGTGAGTCAGACAAGATTGTGCAGCATATCATGCACATTTTTTTTTCTCACTACTCCAAGTCTCTCCTTTTGTGGTCTGTACACTTACAGTAATGCTAGTGACTTGCCTTAAGGAAAAAGAGTATATGTGGGAAGGAATTACTGAAGTTAATGAAATCCTTTTTAAAAAGAGTTTTAAGGATCCAGTTCATATGCTAATTTTGAGCTTGTTATTTGATAGCAAATAAAGCATGTGCTAGTTATTATTCTGTAGCAACTATTGTTTACTGTCACAAACTATTTCTGAATGTAGCTTTCCCACCTGTGGTATTTCATAAGACTCCTCTGAAAATCAATTATTTTTGTATAATATATTTTTTTAATTTGCCAACAGTACATTATTGCTGCAAATAATCACACACATAGAGAAATACTACAATGCTTGCCTAAAGAATATGAGATACGTACATGCATAATAAACTTTGCCTTCTGATGCTTTTCTTAAGCATTTCATGCCAATAAAGCTGTCTGCAATTAAACTGAGGAAAAATCAGCTTTTCAAAATGAAAACCTCAGAATCTCACAAATAAAAATGCAAATATGGATTGCTTTTAACCTTTTTTTTGTGAAACATAACAGATGTGGTACCCCTGATGCAAGGCACTAGTTGTTCTGGATTTAAACATTCCTGTGTTTAATGCATTACGTACTGCTGATCGCTAATAGTTAATGTGGGACGCAGGTACAATTTTTAAAATTGTTAAATTTTACCCCCTCTTTAAATTTAATTAACGCTTAAAGTTTGCATTATTAGAAGTGCGCTTACTTTGACTGACAGCTGGATACGGATGCAGCAGCTGTCTGCTAGGCTTCACCTCAGCTAATTTGAGTCCGTTAAGCGGCTGGGGTGCTTTGTAATGCATTTATATAATAAATGCTGGGCGATATAACCTGTTCAAGAAGTCGTTGCTTCAGTTTTGCTGAGCGACATTGTATTACTTCTTTAGCATATTAGTAATAGAGCAGCAATAGTAAGTGGGTGTCTGTGTAATGCATCCATTCAGTCTATGGATCCACTCCACTAACCAAGCTTGCTAGCATTAGCTGAGAACTTCTCTCTGCTTTTTCGTCTAGTGATGGCTACTCTCCATCTTGCCATGAATCTAAAATTGAGGTTTAAAAAAAGTACTTCACATAGCAATGGGTGATGTTATGGTGCCTGCAGGGGTTTTAATAGAGTGCATAGCTGCAACATTTTGACTTACGTCTGTCTCTTAATATAAAAGTGTGAGCTTATGCTATTTCAAATCCACAGTGAAGGAAATAGGAATATTTTGAAGTGAAAAGACAGCAAAACACAAGCTGATAACAAAAAAGAAACGACGATGATACCAGAATAGAGGCCATAACCAGGGGTGCCACAAGGGGCACCCAACAATGCTGTTGGCTCCCCCAACAGCATTGTTGGGGGAGGGCACACTAGCCCTCCCCCAACAATGCTGGACCCCTCAGTTACTGTCCTACATTGGTAATAATTCTAATAAACGTGAGCACAAGAGAGAGGAAAACACCATACAATAAACTGAAACATTAACATGTTATTTATTCCTGTATATACAATTTTTGTCATTCGTTTTGTGTCACTTTGTATGTCTCTCACAATTTCCCGTCGTCGCCTATTCCCCTCCTCTGTATCCCTGCACTGTTCTGTTTTTGGTATGCCACCCCAATATTTTTGTGGCCCACAAATGGCCACCCCCATGAAAACATTCAGGAGTCACCCATGGCTATAACAAATGCCAGATTAGCATATTCGGTACATGGTGTTAATGCTTTGTTTCCTCCTAAAAACATCACTAAAAGGAACTCTTGTAAATTACTGCAATATTCCTGATATATGCTGTTTCCCTCCTCTTCCGAATAATCAAGGTCTTCTTCATGCTGGTTAGAGTCAGAGGTCATTCTAAGCAGACTGCTGGTATACAGCAAACTCTGCCTGATTAGGTACAAGCAAGCACGATAAGTGGGCAGACAAATAAAAAAGAGGGAGCAAGACAGTTAATTGTGAGAGGTTAGCCGGGTCAAAGATGTACATGAAAGTCATCACTTAGTCTAGAACAAAGTGGCATCTCCAAGAAAAAGAAGATGCCTTGAGGAGAGTGGGAGTGTGAAAGCTGGAATTTGGACATAATTAAAACTTAAAAAACAAAACAAAACAAAAAACACAGAGCTAGCTGCCCAGTAAAGACAAGGAAAAAAATGAAATTTGAACAACCATGTTGGTAAAAGCATGGATACTTCATGAATATCATTAACCATCCTATTTGCTGGCAGGCAGGATGCTGTGAGGAAACTGGACAGACAGATATAACAGCAGCAGATGAAAAAAGTCATGTTCTTGAGAATTAGGGGAAAAAATACCCAGCAAAGATTTGACACAGGAGCTGAGAGATGAATCTATCTCCTGTTCACCAAAGCCTCAGCGGGAATAGCACGCAAACAAGGAGGAAAGGCTGAGATATGCTAAATTACACAAAGAACTGAACTGAAAGATCAGTGGCAACGGGTCTTATAGAGTGATCCAATTCAAATTTGACATTTTTGGTTTGGATCTTCCAGCTGCTGCTCATTTTCCTGGAAAAATATAAAGAAATGAGGGACAGCTCAAGAGTTTTGCACAGTACCATGTACAAGTTCTTTCCAGCGCTCACACACACGTGTGTATTTATATCCTCGTGGGGACATCTCATTGACATAATGCTTTTCCTAGCCACTTACCCTAACCATCAAAAATGAATGGCTAACCCTGACCCTTACCCTAAACCTTACCATAACCTAATTGTAACCCTAACACTAAAACCACGTTTTGAGTCTCAAAAATGGCTTCAAACTTGTGGGGACCAAAATCCTGGTCCCCACGAAGATGTATATACCCGTCCCCACACACACACACACACACACACACACACACACACACACACACACA
>VURO01013652.1:0-11836 GCA_015108175.1 Pelvicachromis taeniatus | reverse complement strand
GGGGGGGGGGATTCCACTCTACCGGTTTAGGATAATTTACCCATGAAGAGTCCCATGGGTGCATTTACAGTCTTTTATATGCTTTCCTTACACGGTTTTTTCCCACCCATTCTTGGAATTTGGTGACCTTCTGATTTAATCGTGCTTTCCATGAAGACTTAGGATTATATTAGACTGTGTGAATTTATTCCCAGTTGACCTGTAAATATATCTGTAATTCCAGGTTGCTGAAGATGTGATTTGCCACAAGGCGGACCTGCGCTTCGTCTCCATCTCGGGTCAGAAAGTTCTGGACTCTGTTCAGGGCGCTCTGGAGCAAGTTGGTGGTTCAGACGCATCTCTGGAGAGCACCAAGCAGCTGGTAACTGACAAGCTACAGGGTGCCAACCACAGATACACCGCTCTACACACCAAGGTGAGGGAAGTTCTGAAATTAATTAGGAACTGTGCTCAACGCAACATTTGGTTTATTTATATGCTTAAAAATCTTTGTGTGTTATGTACAGTCAACAGAGTTGGGCGGCCGTTTGTCCGGCCTGTTGGAGAGATACCAGCAGTACCAGGATGAGGTCGTCTCCCTCCACTCCTGGCTCAGCACTCAGGAACAGAACCAAAGCATAGCGAAGCCCAGCGGGGAGACAGACCCACAGAACCTACAGAACACTCTACGACAAGTACAGGTGAAGCATGCAATGACCAACATCTGCACTAATGAGCAAAAAGTGACGGAGAAAACAAGAAAAGGGAAAAGATTGCATTTCAGACATGGTCAATGATATGGCCTAGTTTGCGGTCTTCATTCCATAGTTGTATATCCTGCAAAGAAATTATGAAAAACATTCATTTAATCTTTCAGATAACAAGAATGGCAGTAATATTTATGAGGATTATAGGAAACATTTATAGGTTTTACAAATCAACATTTTTTTTTGTATCTCTATTTCCAGCTGCTTCAGGATGAACTGGCAGAGCGCTCGGTGCAGCTGGAGAAGGTGAAGAGGGCAGGAAGAGATCTGGTCAGCACAGACGAATCTCCGTCCCTGAAAGCTGTTGACATTCTGTGTGCTGCAGGTGATTTAATGTGCCAAACACGTCGACTTCAGACCAGGGAGCCTTTGTTTCAGCGCTTTCACAGCTTGACTTGTATCGCACCCTCTCTCTTTAGATGGCTTGGAGAAGAGATTCGACTCCCTTTCCACGTCTGTCTCAGAACGGGCCGAGCAGCTGCAGACAGCTGTGGCCCAGTCTGTCAGCGTCCAGGAGGGCCTCAAGGGTCTGCTGAGCTGGTTGGACAAACTGGGTCTGAGCCCTGGACCAGTTGAACCCACTGCACAGGCTGTACAGGATGCCCTTACTCAGAACCAGGTGGGATAATTACCAAAAGAAAAATGCTGACTTTCTTTACAAAGTATGACACATCTGAAAAAATTTCCTCAATTTTGTAGGTTTATAGTTGTTAAAAATCTCCATCCTACTCTAAAATGACCTTCTTTTTCTTCGTCTTCCTTGTTCAGAAACTTCGGCAGGAATTACTTTCCCGGCAGGGCAGTGTGGAGGCAACACGGGACTCTGTTTCCAAACTGCTTCACACCTCAGACGCCTCCACAGCTTCAGGCCTTCAGGGGAGTTTAGAAGATCTGACTCAGCGCTTCACTGCAGCACAGGCCAACCAGGCTGAGAGGGAAGCTGAGCTCAAGGGGCTGCTGCCCAAGCTTGAGAGCTACGAGCGGCTGGGATCAGACCTCCAGGTCTTCACCCAGAGCCGAGTGAAGGCTCTGAGTCCTGTCGGTCAACCAGACCGCAGCGTGGACGACTACAGGCAGACCATCGAGGTTAGCAGGGTCAACAGATTTTCATTAATAGGTCAGTAAATCGGTCATACCTTGGCTCCGTCCAACATTTTTGTCTGTGTGTGTGTTTTCTCAGGAGGTCCGATCTGAGCTGGAACAGGAAGCCGGCCAGCTGAAATCCTTCTGCAACCTTGCCACCGAGCTCGGCCAATCAAAAGCCTTCAGTAACACTCAAAGCTTATTGGACAATGTCAAAGGGGTGACTGATGAATTCAAGCAACTGGAAGAAAATGTCAACGAAAGGTAAAAATAACAATGTCAAAAATGCATTTTGTGCAGCCGTGAATGAGCAACAAGTGTTTTTAAAGGGACCCAAAATGCTCCTGTGTAAGGAAAGACTTCATGGTCACAACAATGTTTGTTTGTTTGTTTGTTTGTTTTTTGAGTAATAGAAATCATAAAAGACAGAAAGTTTAACAGCTGATGTCTCTTTAAATTTAGATTACTTGCTGATTTAAGACTGATGATTGTTTTTTTATAAGAGTTTAATGTGGAATTGAATCTCGTGTGTTTGAGTTTCCTAAATTCAGCTCCTGTCTCATCAGTTGCCAGGTTCACTATAAAATACACAAGAGGGCACCCGATACAAATCTGTGAACAGTGTCATGGCTCCTTTGGTTTAGCCTTTGCTCCCAGATGTGTGTGAAACATAAAGATGTCAGCACGTTCTCGGCTTGGAGATGAATTCAGAACAAACCTAGGATGTGGTTTGATTCTTCTTAGACTGACTTTTAGCTACTTTTAAAACGGAAACAAATTTTGTTTTCTAAATTTGTAACCTTCACGAGGCACCGGTTGCTATGCCTACAAGGTCTGACGTTGTATCAGTGAACAGCCACATTTAAAGCCTGTCAGCAGGGGATTGGGAATTTATAAATACCATCAGTCTGGTGCAGATTCATTGGATTATAGTTCAGTTTGGTGGGGCAGTCAGCCTGCTGTAAAATCAACCATAAATCAACATATTATCTCTAATTTTATATTTTATAGTGGCTAAACTATACTGTACTGGGGTACCAAGTACAGTATTGTGTCTGTGTTTGCGAGCCTACTGTATTCAAATGAGTGTGAGCCGATGTGTTGGTCGGGGTACTAATATAAGCAGCGTTCACATGGCTCATTGTGTGTCCTATAAACTGCCCGCTCAGATAACTCCCAGCCTCGAATCCCGAGGGAGAGAAAATAGCCGCGTGATAATGATACTGCTCCATGCCAGACGTCTTCTCGGAGCTGTTTTGTCTGCAGGCCGTCAGCACTTTTCCAGCTTTAGCCCGACACAGATCACAGACGCAGAGCGAGAGGTCAAGGCTGTGTTAATGCTGCCTCCAGGCCAACGTGGACCTTGGATGGTTCATGTCAGCAGTGTTTTGTCTGGTCATTTTTCTTTCTTTCTTTTAAAAATTACAGAGGGTAGCTGTTTATACAGTAATGGGTCACATGATTACTTTGCATTAAAGCGAAAACATAAAAATGTGTTTTTTACGCAGAACTTTCTCTGCTCTGGTTCTCCGTACCTTCGCCGGTCTCTACTGTCTACGACTTGTTTTCTTCACGTTGCCGTCTTCCTTCCTCATCCTCTGTGTTTTTGGGGGGTTTTTGCACACAGGTTTGCTGCCATTCAGGCCTGTGAGCAGCAGCTGCTCCAGTTCCGCGGCCTCTCTGGCTCCCTCGTCAGGTGGCTTCAGACAGCACAGGACCAGCTGCCCTCCAAAGAGGCCAACCTCAACACCGAGGGCCTGCAGAGAAGAGTTCAGCAGCTTAAGGTTAATTCATTTGGTAGTAAATTATTCATATAATGTCAATCGGGGGGGAAAAATATATCCACGCTACTTGAAATGACTCCATAAAATGCTGCTTTATGACTTCAGGACTTGTTGAACGACTGGGAGTCGCAGGGAACCCGAGTTCAAGAGCTGAACAAGACGGGCTCTGAGCTGGAATCCTTGATCATCGATATCACCGCTCCTCAGACCAAAACGGGTAAGAACGAGGACGGAGACGCTGCCAATCAATAAGCACTCTCACACTCTGCTTCAGGTTAAATGATTTTGTTTACTACTGAGAGCGCTGCTAAGTGAGAATTACAGATGGTGTGGGTGGGAGGGGGAAATAATCATCAGAGGATTTATAAACTAATTTGACCTGAGGTAAACAGATATGAAAAACAAATCATGAATTAAGAACTGCAGGAAGGCGACGACAAAAACAACAAATGCAATGAATCTGCATTAATATTCAGACCTGTCGCGGTACATCCCTGCGATACAGCTAAGCTGCGACGGCACATTTAAATAACGAAGGAATCGGGAGCGCTGCCAACTTCTAAAACAGTTTGTTACCTGCGGTTTTTGCAGTGAAGTCCAACAAAAGCACAAAGTAAATGTCAGCCTTTTCCACATCAGAAACATTTGTATCCACTCGTTTCAGGTGTTCTGCCCGCTGGTTAGATGGTTGGATATTCTTGTATACACATCTTAATGGTTAAATCTAAACACTTTTTTTTGGAGACAAAAACAAAAGTAAGCGAAGGCAGTATTTATCTTGCTGTTCGTTACTCACATTCGATTCCTGTGTCATGTGAAGACTGTGGGTATCCTCCAAGGATACCCACAGTCTTCTGTCTGTCTCTAAACATTCTCCACTTCCTCCTGAACATCCTGTGCTGATATTGTTTGCACGCTGGCGGGTCTTTTTGGTACTGTTGCTCACCCGTGTCTGAACCTTTTTCTTTTTTGAAACCCGTTGGTTCATCACTCGCCACGTCGATGTTTGTGCGACGCTGTTTGCATGAGCATGTTGTACTCAGTCAGCTGTGTGTGTTTTTCTCCCAGGTGCTCCTCACATCAATGGCTCAGCAGGGCCCAGCAGTGTCAATGGCATTCACACCTGTAAAGGTGAGCTCTCCCTCCAGCTCGCTCTCTGTCCTTTATCTCCATCAAGCCTCACTTAACCATGTGGTGTCTTTTCGCTCGCTGTTTATTATGTAACAGCTCAGCAGCACGCGTATTCACGAAGGCCAGCGAGACGCCGCTGCACAACCTTTATGTCGTCAGAAGCAGCAGACCCCACATGGTTAAAATGAGTGTCTACCATGAACCTCAGAGTTGACCCACCACCTACGTTAGTGGTGCTTTTAGAGAGTGTTCTCTGTTTTATCCTTTCCTGTGCCCTCACACTGTCCTGTCACTGCTGGCTTTCTGTCCGTCCAAAACACGGCAGGTATATTTATTACATTTAAAAAAAATACTAGTGTCTCCACTGCTTCACTCCAAACTTTCTCTTATGTACAGTTGTGGGTCTTCTTAGCCGTTTGCACTGAGATTTTGTTTGTTTGCTGATTTTCTCTGTTCTGGTGTATCCAAGGTTTTCTAATATGTTCAGCATTTATGCCTTTTTTGGCCCTCAGATCTGACAGAGCTCCAGGTAGCAGTGTCTGATGTGAACAGCCGATATGACGCTTTGGGCGGGGAGTTAAAGGAGCGTCTTGGTCAGCAGCAGGCCTCGCTGGAGCTGAGGCAGAAGGCCAGGCAGGGCACAGAAGAGCTCAAGAGCTGGCTGACAGACAGAGAGCAAAGCCTGAAACAGGCACAGACCGCCTCCCCCTCCAAACCGGAGGTGGTACGAGCTCAGGCCCAGGAGAACAAGGTAAAGCACAGACTCTAATGCTTTGTAGTGCCTTTTTTTTCCTTTGGTAAAGACGCAGTAAAACCAAGTTTTGTTTGTTTTATTGAATAGCTTTGATATGCAGACGTTGTTTTTCGTCTGCAGGCCCTGCTGTCAGAACTGGCCGAGCACTCAGGGAAGGTGGAGGAGCTGAAGAGCACGCTGAGGAAACTGATCGCTGAAAACCCCGATTCACCAGAAGCAGACACCTGGAGACAACAGCTGCAAGAGATAGGTATGCGCTGCAGGTGACGGGGGAAAAAGATGATGTAGGTGATGGGAGTGTTTCTCTTGGATGGAGAAAAATGTATGAAAGATGCTCAATGAGTTGCCAAATATGCACTTACCTGTGCAGCACACAAAAAGTAAATCCTGTGTGTGGGAAGCAGGAATGAGCACTATACTGCGCAGTACATTTGGGGAGATCTGTTGTGAAGACGGTACACTGTGTCAAAGCTTCATGCAGAGGAGATGCAAGTCAGTGACGCAGAGAACAAATGCTGCCTGCGGGACTTGACACAAAGAAACACCGATTTAGAGAAATGTGATTTGTGATACCCGGAGCAGTCAGGGAGTTTATGTTCCCTTATGTCAAGTTTGATAAATATGAGAAGACAATAAGAAACCGATAAAAATGCAGAGGACTGTAGATGTAGGCAGCGCTGGAAAAGTAATCTTTCCAGACTTCTTTAAACGGCCTTAAAAGATGAAGTTGTTTTTTTTGTTTTGTTACTTGGTTGAAAACGGCTCTGAAGGAAACTTGCACATTCCTTCAGAATTTGTAATAACTTTTATATGAGATGACGAGAAGGTGAAATCAATACTATCCAGGGAGAGAGTGGGAAGTGTTCCTGCTGTCGGAGCCGTTTGTTCACTCGAATACTTGATATTTTTACCAGGGCCTCCTATGAGCTAACAGAGACAGAAATATGTAAGGTGAAATCCAAGAAGGGGGCCTTTATATTTCATATTTCATAAAGTCTTTTCAAAGCCATGTGGACCGAGTATACACACACACACACACACTGCAGGATGCCCAGAACATGAGTCAGTGAAGCAGAAAGACACAGAAGAGGTAGGAGGGGCAGGGGCAGAAAAATCTAATATGACTGAGCTGTCATGTTGCACAGCTAAATGAAAAAATATTCCCTAAACAATCTGTTCCCTTTGGTTAGTTTTTAGGTGAGGAATATACAGACACTGTTATCAACAGTTTGAGTGACGTTTTGTCACGTCTGCTTTGATTATTTCCTCAGACTCCCGCTGGCAAACGGCTAATCAGACCGCGGCTCAGAGACAGACTGAGCTCGAGACGTGCGCTGATAGGCTGGGCAGCTTTGCCTCAGCGGCTAATCAGCTGGGTCCTTGGCTGAGGGAGAAGGAGCTGATGATGAGCGTTCTGGGACCCCTGAGCATCGACCCCAACATGCTCAACACGCAGAAACAACAAGTACAGGTATGTTTACCTTACGAAGCCGGAAGTACTGTTGGCCGTGTGATCCTTTCAGCCACAGAGTGTTTTTATTGAGCGACTGCTTGCGTGTGCTTCTCATGGGCAAATTTCTCTTCGTCTTCTGGTTCGTTGATTTAATAGGTTGAAGTTTGCCCGTGGTAAACGGTGATAGACGGATCACCTGCCAAGTATTTTTGAGAGTGCCAGCTCTTTTCGCAACAGTTTACACGGACAAGTTCCCAGATGGTTCTGTCTAAGAAACCATCTGCTGTGTCAGGTTACAAGTACGTGGCAGAAAATGTCAAAAGAATTAAAGCACCGAGTAGGTGAAACAGTACGGTGGCATTAAATAAAAATCCAGCACAAGAAAGTGTTTGTTTTTTTTCTGCAGGCTTTCATTTCTTTTAAAGAGAGATTCTATGTTTTTGATATTAGCAGGTTTCCTCACTGAATTTGCAATGATGCCTTTCCTCTTTCCTTCAGTTCATGCTGCGAGAGTTTGAGACGCGGCGGCCACAGTTTGACCAGCTGACTCAGTCAGCTGAGGGCATCCTCTCCCAGACCGGTGACTCTGCTCAGGATCCCAAGGACCTCGCAGAGGTGCGTTCTGAACTGGGCTCCATCTCCCAGCAGTGGGAGGACCTAACGAGCAACCTGACACAGAGGTCAAACCACATCGATCAGGCCCAAGGAACCAGCGAACGGTACCAGGTGAGACTGAGACTAGTCGAGAGCTTTCAGCGGAATCGCATTCCTCCTGTGATGGTAAACGTTTCTAATCTCCCATTCAGGCCTTGCTCCGAGAGCTTTCCTCCAGTCTCTCTGCTTTGAGTGAGAGGTTAGATGCTCAGGCCTCACTGAGCGCTCAACCCGAGGCGCTGAAACGTCGCCTGCAGGAAACTGGAGAGATCCGATCAGAGCTGGAGAGAAGGCGGACCGAGCTCGCAGAGGCTGAGAAGCTCTGCCAAGAGCTGAGCACCATCGTAGCTGAACCCTACCTGAAAGAAGAGCTGAGAAAACGACTGGAGAGTGTCGGCAGGCCGCTCAAGAGTTTGGAGGAGCGTGCAGGTATGTGGAGTGTGTGTGGCACTTTGAAGGATTATCATCACTATTTTACAAATTATTTTTTAAATTATGGTTCTGCAGAATACTGTGCTGATTGCAAAAAAGTGCTGCTAACTAACTCACTGATAAACACATCAGAACTTCTTGAAGCGCTTCTTGTCACTGTTATTTGAAGTACTTGTTTCTAAATTCTAATGCTCTGCTTTTCTTTCCTTTAGCTGACGGCCTGTCTCAGCTCCAGGCTGCCCTGTCGTCCACCCAGCAGTTCCAGCAGATGTTTGACGAGTTGCGCTCCTGGCTTGACAAGCAGACAGATCTTAGGGAATCATCAACCGTCGCCCTGCCCTGTCAGCCGGAGGCCGTTCGCTCCCTGCTGGCAGAGACAGATGAGCTCCAGCGTGGGACTGCTAGTCAGCGAGGCTCCTACGAGCTGATCCAGGCTGAGGGAGTGTCGCTGCTCGCCACTCTGCCAGCAGACGAGCGCTCAGCCCTGCAGGGCCGTCTGACCTCCTTGAGACAGGACTGGGAGGGCCTGAACCACAGGATCTCAGACCGGGAGGCAAGACTGAAAAACACTCTGAACAAAGCAGAAACTTACCAGCAGCACAAGGCTGAGCTGGTACCGTGGTTAGCAGACTGCGAAGTGAAAGAAAGAGAGATACAACCATCACTTGACTCATCTGCCCTGGATGAAGCCTTGCAGAAAGCTCGAAATCTGTCCCTGGACATCGAGAGACGACAACCTCTACTTGAAGCCTTTAACACTGCATCTGATCAGCTGCTGGAGCAGTGCTGCATCGGGGAGGAAGAGGTGTGGCCTGAAATATGGAAACTGATAAATCCAATCATCTGATTGGCGATGTAAGATTAAAGTGTATGAAAAAATGTAAAGTTCAGTAAATGATAAACGCACTTTTTTTGTAGGTACGTGATGAGAAGGCTCAGCTGAACCGCAGGGTAGATGGACTGGGCGAAAGCCTCCATAATCGCACCGCCCAGCTGGAGGAGCTGGCCAGCCGCCTGAAGGAGTTTGAAGAAGGTAGACAGGCAGTGGAGAGGAGACTGGAGGCAGCCAAGCACCAGATCGAAGTTCAGGAGGCTCTAGGACCTCAGGTACTGAAAACCATTGGTCATAAACCTTCACACATACGTGACTGTCAACTATTCAACAAAAGGTTAAAGTCACCAGTGACCACATCACCTCCTTTCACATTCAGGCATGCAGTGCCAAAAGCCTGGAGAGATTGAGAAGTCAGCAGGAGAATCTGAGGTCTTTGCAGCCTCAGGTGGTCTACCTGAGAGACCTGGCTCAGGGGCTGGTGCAGGATGCACCCCAGACACCAGGCGGCAGCACTGAGGGAACACGGAGACTTCAGGAACAGGCCAAAGATACAGAGAAAGAGTATGAAGACGTTGCTGACAAGGTGGGGAGCAGGGTCATTGTGATTAAAAAGGGAGGGGGGGTTGTTAAAGTTTCTTTAATGTACTCAGGCATCAGATACATTTGTGTTTATCACTTCCTCTTCCCTGGTTACCTGTACATGGCCTGTAATTGTCTAAAATATACTTGACGCACATATCTGCCACCTGGGGAACATGCTTTGGTAAAGCAGCATGATGGGAGAAGGGGAGGTGACGAAAGGAGCCATAAAAGTTATGAATTGATGAAACCTCAGCAACTTTTGCAATCTGGACTGAAGACATGTTGTACCGCTGGGGGAACTATTTATTCCAAGGGTCACTGTGTGAGAGGGTGTCTGATGTAGTGAGTGTGTGTCAGTGAGCTGAGGGAGAGCAGAGCAGCTATAGCTGTCAGAGGAGTTTGGCTGTTAATGTTATAGTAGTCACGGTGTATATGGTCGGCGTGGACATTCGGCACTTTGTCACGGTTTGAAGTGTAAACCAGAGCGTTCAGAATTCAGCACCCATAGCGTTGCATCTTTCTCCTGCAATCCAGCTTCCATATAGTCCATTTAAGGTCACAGCTACCACACGACTTCTCACTGTATACAGTATCGAAGCCATCAGGCTACGCTGGGACCCTCTGAGATGTTTTATTTACCTTTTTTTTTTTTTAAATAAATATTGATCGGATGACATTGCTGCTGAGGAAAGAGTTCTGCGGTGCTTTGGGGAATGATGGAGATTAGATAATGCTTCTACTGTCGCTTCCTTGCACCTACACAGACGAAATCTATTTTTACTCGCCGCTGTGTTGCATCATTTTCTGGTTTGGTTACACGTTGTTCTCTAGCTTTGAGCTGTCGGTTTGGACAGAAATTGTTACCACACAGGCTCCTCTCTGTCTGATTAATTTGTGGTTTGAACAAGCAGTCTTCTGTTCTAAGCAGATAACGTCACTGGGTCTCTATTCTTATTAAATTTTTGGTTCTTGTTGGTTGTTTTTGTTGCTTTTTAAAAAAAAAAGAGAGAATAGTAGTTAATTGCCCTGAAAAACAAAAAGTCATGTTACTCTTTCTGCCCTTTGATTTTTGATGTTTTCTGGTTTGACGCTTCAGAGAAAAGAGATTTTATGTCAGAAGTATGACAGGGAGTCAGATGCTGCTGTATTTTTAAGTCTCTTTAATTTTGTGTTGTTGAATTAATGCATTCTAAGGTGATATGCAATCATAGTTAAATACTTGTTCATCCTCCTCCATCAGACCGAGCAGTGCTGTTCCTCCCTGGAGTCACGGCTGCAGGGCGTCGGCGAGGTCCAGGCTCACGTGCGGGATGTCTTCTCGCGCCTTGCCGACCTTGATGATGAACTGGACTCGCTCAGTCCCGTTGGACGTGATGCGGACTCCTTGGCCTCTCAGGCCGACGCACTGAAGGGCTTCCTTTCCCGTCTGGCCAACCTCAGGACTGAGCTGGAGGGCCACGCGTCAGAGTGTACCACCATGCTGCGGCGAGAAGGCTCCTCTCCCGACCTCCTCGCACTCAGGAGGGAGACAGAGGCTTTGAGCCGTCAGGCTGGCAAGGTGAGCGAAGAGGAGGACGATGTGATGGAGGTTATCCTAACCCGGTGGTGGCTTTGTTAAATGTTAGTAACATTTGTGTTTTCTCCTCTCTAGCTGAGTGAACGCGGCCAGGCCAGGTTGGACCAAATTGAGGATGCTGCGGACCGTGTTCGTGATTTCTACAGGCTGGTGGCTGAGCTGCAAGGCCTGCTGGGAAGAGCAGAAGAGAATCTGAATGCACAGGGCCTGGTTGGCACAGAGGTGGAGATGATTAAGCAGCAGCTGCAGGAGTTCAAGGTAGGACTCACTGGTTATTAACGTGGACATGTGCACTCTGTAGTGTGTGTGTGTGTGTGTGTGTGTGTGTGTGTGTGTGTGTGTGTGTGTGTGTGTGTGTGTAAGCAGCGGGTTTGCAGCCACTGAATTTGTTACCACTGAATGTTTTGAGGTTTTTCAACAAAGAATGGGATTTGCAGTACTTTTTACTAAATCTTCTTTTTCCGTTATTCCATTCAGCTCGATTGTGTGATTTCCATGGTTTGTTGTTATGGCTACAGTATATGTATGATTATGAGAAGACTAGAGTTTATCATCGGCTCAGGCGGGTATTATGTCTGCTTGTGGACGACATGCAGGAATCTAAAATAGTCAGCGGGTTGTTGACCCGGAGCTACACAAACGCGTTTCTGCCTTCTCGTGATGCCATTGAAATTATTTGCACAGATACACAGTGAGTCTTCAGCGTAACATGAGCTTTGATTTAGAGCTCTGTGTGTGTGTGTGTGTGTGTGTGTGTGTGTGTGTGTGTGTGTGTGTGTGTGTGTGTGTGTGAGTGTGAGAGAGAG
>VURO01013651.1:0-14438 GCA_015108175.1 Pelvicachromis taeniatus | reverse complement strand
AATAAGGCCTTTTTTTTTTTTTTTTTTTTTTTTTTTTTTTTCCTCTTTATTTATTTCTTCTTTAATGCAGACACTGCACCGTGGGTCAGTCACCATCCAGTGATGGTTTAGAAAGTTGAGCCAGGCTAGATTTCATTATAATTACGTGCTGCATTTTGATGATCTTCATTGGTGATAAAACTGGTCATAGAAAGCCCATTGTTCCTTCAGCTGTGCTAATTTCAGTCATTATACAAATGTACTGTTTATAAGGTTGGGGGAAACCTGCAGTCAGCTGAAGAAGTCACTTGGATGAGCGTGAAACGTTTCTCCCGCTGAAAACTCCACGTCCAGATGAACACAATCAACTTTTTGGGATGGCTGTCAAATTTGTGGCATCGTCATGGCCGGAAGCCTGCGGGTGATTGAACGAATGCATTGGCCAAGAACATTTTATTTTGTAATTTAATTAAGAGTTCCACTCTATACATTGTTGACCTTTTGCCTCCTTCCTTTTGGACAAAGATGGTGAGAAAGATTGAGCATCGAAAAGTCCATTAAGTACTGAAGAATGGAGGACTAGCGGGGAAGTCCTAATTTTGCATGTTTTTTGAGCTATACAAGGTATGTTAGCCATACTTGCTAGTTTTTCAGCAAGGTAACTACTTGTTACACTGCTGTGCACTCTGGTAATTCAGACCTGATGATTAAAGTGTCCTTCATCTAACTTTTATCAAATATCTCAATGATATTTCAGAGGTGACACTTTTTATTTAGAAAATATCAAATTAAACCACTTAAACTTGAAATGTTAGTTATTATGAGCCTAATTTGTGACAGAGCTTCCCCTTTCCATAGAGATTGATTGGGGGTCGGGCCCCCTTTTAGTGACGCCCCTGATCACCAGTGAGAGAAAGCATTCCTGGAAATCCAGTATGTGGTGATTTGAAAAAGGGTTGTGTTTATCAGCCTTATATTTTAAATGATCCAGATTTGCTGTATGACAGAAAAGTCCAGCTTGTGATTCCAGTTGAGCTTTTAAATGATTTCTTTCAGATGTTCTTCTTAATTGATATTTGAGTGTCAGTGTCAAAACAAGTTTTATTATTATTTGTTTTTTTTTTTGATGGTGTGTAGTTTGGCTACTACAGAACGATGGTACTGATATAAGCCTTGTTCTCTGAATATGAAGTTTATAAGTGTGGCTGAGCTCTGAAACAGATGAAACTGTTGCACTTTTGATCCCCCAGAGAAACTGGGCTGGGTATGAACTGAACCCTATCTGCCCTGCTGTCGTCTGTCCGTTCATTCATCTGGCTTTCTGTCTGTTGCACACGAATGCCTTTCCGAGACGTGCTGATTGGCCCAAGGGGACTGCCACGGCATATGTTCTATGCCATGCTTCTTTGACACCACCGTTCGCTATTCAAGCACATGAAATGTCCACATCTATGCTTCATTCTTGCAAGAAGGAGGCCACAGTCCTCCTCCCCCATTTTTCTTCTTCTTCTTCTTTTTCTTCTTTTTCTTTTTCTTCTTTTTCTGCCATTTGGAAATACATTTTCTGCTCTCTCTACACCAAAGACATTGATTATTTTGGAGGACAAACTGTGCGTTTTGTGTTTTGAGGTTACAAGTAGTTCAATTATTGATTTTTAGGAGACTGTTCTGGTACCTTGTGTGGTTTCAGTCTTCTACCAGTGTTTAGGTGAAATTGCTTATTTACCGGACAAGCAGTAAAATAGGAGTGGATAACATATCCAGCTAGATTGGAGCTTCAACTTACTCGTGATGTCACTGTAGGTTTCTATGAGTCTGTGTAGACCTGCTACATATACTTACACTGTTTCAAACCAGGTTTTCAGTCTCTACAATTTGGCAGAGAACAGGTAGAGAGGAGATATCATGAATGACCCCCACTGATTGTTAAAGCCTGATGGGGTATGGTGTATTCACACCCTGAATCCTGTATGAGGTAACATCCCACTGTGCTTTCTGGGGCTTGGTAATTAATTACTGCCAAAGCGCTGCTGTCAGCTGTCTGTTCATCCCTGACCTCTCGCTGTTGGAGATGTTGTAAGTTGTCCGTGGTGTGTATGGATTTATTCTTACTGGATGAAACGGTTAAGAAGTATAAATGAAAATATGTGTTGACGTATAGTAATCACAAAGTCTGGTTAAGCTATGTATCGCTATCTAATCGCATGTTGGAAGGTGCATGTCCATCCATTCGTTTTCTTCCCCCCCCATCCAATTTAGGGTCATGGTTGGGTTGGAGTCTATCCCAGCTGTCATTGGGGTGAAAGGCCGAGTGCGCCCAGTCAGTCACAAGGGTAACACGGGGTGACAGATGACCTACGGTCAATTTAGAAACACCAGTTAAGCCAACAAGGATGCCTTTGGACTGTGGGACGAAACCAGACAACCTGGGGCAAACATGCCTGTATCCATTCTTAGTCACCCTTTGTAGGGGCTTTACCTTACAATATAAAACCCCTTTAGGCAGGTGTGTGCATGCGTGGGCTCACTATTGATTGTGTGAGTCATCACATGAGCCAAGGTGTGAAAAAGGGGGCAGGTCATGCAACTCACTGTGGGTTAAGGGGGTTAACCCCATCCTTTTGAAGTCATCTCGGGCAATGTCTGAATGGGGGCTGAAGCACCCAAGACTGCAGTGGGTGTAAGTCACCACCTCTGTTCGCCAATGGGTCGGTCACTGACTCGCATGACCCTCAGTGGGCCAATGACCATCTCCAAATGGGACAACTCCCACTAGGGGTTAAATACTTGGGACTCTCTAAGGTTTGTTTTTAGAGCTGAAGAAACTTCTTCCTGGATCATTTGCTTCTTTTTTTTTTTTTTTAAGCTCTCAGGACTACAGAGAGCATGTAAACTCCAACCCCCAGCTGACAGGCAGATTGTAACCAAGGGCCTTCTTGCTGTGAGATGACTGCTAACCACCATGCCACCCTGCTGACGCGATGGTGGGAGCATGAAATATGCTCACAGATTTGAGTCTTTTCTGTTAATCACTTAATCTAGTTGAGGAGAACTGTGGGAAGACTTGAACTGAAAATCTATTTTATGTCTAAAATGCAAAATTTTCAATGTTCAGACCGAAAAGTCAAATATAACCTGCCACATTTAAATAAAGATGTTGCGCGTAATCAAACAAAAAATGCATTTTCTCTTTGACAGAATAAAATATTTACTCATACGTCGCACTTCTTCCTCCACAAGAAAAATACACAATAGTTTCACTTTGCTGTTGTGCAAAGGCAGGGGATGGAAATTTTATTTATTTATTTCTTTTTTCAAAATCCAACTGCGCAACAACAGTCAACCATATAAGTCCACCATATTGTTGTGTTTAGATGTGTAGATATCTGACAGCATGATCCCGAATGAATGATGGGAGCCCCAGCTTCCCGAAACAAGCACTCAGCCCCCCCCTGGGAAATCAAACAAGGTGCAAACTGTGAGAGCAAAACTGCCGGAGAATTGCAGCATGACATTCAGTGCTGCTTGAGGAAGTCATTTTTCATAGTGCTACAATAGTCCCCGTTTTGTTCAAAAAAACATCAGACGCGCGCCTGCTCCTCAAGCATAATGTGCATTCTGGGTGAAATGACCAAGTGAACTCATCACGGCTGCCGCGCTTTTAATGAGGATTAAAGGGAAGTGATGCTCCACTTATGAATTCCCAAATGACGCTCGCATGTTTGACAACAGTCGCACCAACATTCAGTTCGTGGACTGAGCCAGACGCAGAGAGAACAAACAGTTTGACGCCAGCTGTGTCATCGCGCGCAATCACCACTGAGTGAATTTGTTTAATTATTTGCTAAATGCTAATGGACAAATAATTTGAAAGTGTATATGCCTCCGCTGGAAATCTCTTCGGGAGTTCTGACTGTTTGATTAACCATCTGTCCCGACACACTCCTTGTAGAGACGCTCCACATTTTAAATCTTCGTGGTATCAATTTTCTGATTTAGGAGCTTTGATTTCAGACGGCAGCTTAGCAATATCATTCACAGCTCTTCTTGAGCTTTCATCTTTCACCCGGCTTGGCCGTGCGGTGCGTGTAGGGTATAGGATTTTTCGAAAGGAATGAAATAAAAAAATGTGTTTACTGACACAATAATTGTAACACAGCTGCAGGGGGACGGAAAAACCTTGCAAAATTTCATTAACAGAAGACGACTGACGTTAAACCAGGATAAGCTAAGCATGTGCTTTAAGAGAAGACTTGAACGATGTTACAGTGCTGACGCATCCAACCTGATTTCCTTGGGCAGGTCGTTTCAGAGCCTCAGGGCTTTGAACGCAAACGCATCCATGAGCACATGCGTCCCATTTAATGAAATATAAGTCAATTCAGTGAATTTATAGCGTGCTATAGATAGTATTTAAAATGTGCTCTATTTTTGATGGATTAAAGGCATATCATTGACACAGAGATTTGCTGGCAATTTTAGGGAAAG
This sequence comes from Pelvicachromis taeniatus, assembly GCA_015108175.1. Taxonomy (NCBI): domain Eukaryota; kingdom Metazoa; phylum Chordata; class Actinopteri; order Cichliformes; family Cichlidae; genus Pelvicachromis; species Pelvicachromis taeniatus. The sequence goes on along the minus strand of VURO01013651.1, from coordinate 9,971 downwards.
GCTGAATTTCAAGGCATGCTCAGTCTATGGCTGTGGGTCCCCTGCAGGTGCTCTGGTTTCCTCCCACTGTCCAAAGATGTCCACGTTTGCTTAACTGGTGATCCTGAATGGGTTGTAGGTGTGAATGTGGCCCTGTAACTTTGTAGTAGACTGATCTGTCCAAGGTGTATATATAGTCTACCTCTCGCACAATGATGGCTGGAATGGACTGTGCAAGCACTTTGGTAGGGATCATTTGCACTGCTTAGTTGTGATTTGCTCCACACAAGATAGTGATTGGTTTTTCCCCTCGTCTCCCTGTCAGTCAGGGCCTTAGATGTGTCATGGGCTTATAGTAATCCCACCACTTGGCAACTGCTCAAATCAACTGAGCTCCCTCCTTTTCGTTATGACAAATGTATGAGAATGTACAAAAAAAAAAGGTGCTGTAAAATAACAACTGTTAAATTTTGTGCAATTAAGAAAACAAAACAACAAATGCCATAAAATTCCACGTGGTTGTCGATGCACTTTGACAGGAATCTTCAGGAAGTAGAAGAGAGCTATTTGAGAGTTTTACTATGACGTAAGAAAAATGTCAGGACTGAGCCTGGCAAGAAAAATGACTGATCACATTAAGTAAATGTGATCATACAATCAAAGAACAAGGGTGTCGCAGCACTGATCCGTCTCGTGTCGGTGGATGCTGGCGTCATTGATTCGGTCGTGGCTTCAGACGTGAAGTTTCAGTTAAAGGGCTGGTTTAACCATGTCTGTCAGCCGGTTTCCTTGAGGAGACCCTGTATAGCACACATCTTGTGGCCTGCCGAATTGTTTACGTGATCTTGTACTATCTCAGATATTCCTCCCAATAATCCCTTTTCTTGGTGATCTCTCACTAACTTCCCGCCCACAGATGCTGTACATTTCTCATGACCTTAATTCACAACCTCTTCTCCTTATGTAACCTTGAAACCACTCCAGTCTGCCATCGTGAGGGATGGCTCAATCCCCCTACTGCTGCTCAGAGAGGAGAGAGGGTCAAGGACATGTTTAAGTCTCCTTCAGGCAACCTCCAGGATTGAATGACACTTGAACAAGGATACAGAAGGCCATCCTTGGTAGCAATCATTAATCGCTCTCTTCTGCTGTCATCAGAAAGTTAAGTCTCAATTGAATTAAAGTGCTTCTTTAATTCTCCTCATCACATCATCTCTCCTTCCAGTCCTACAAAGATGCAAGTGAGGAAACAAGCCGACACTGATTACACGTGGGCAGATCCTGGACATTTCACAGCTGACGTTCTGGATGAGCATATTCATCTGCGGCACTCCCTTTGAGTTGTCTGCTGCCTACATTTTTTTTTTTTTTTTTCCCCAGACACATATGGATTGTGAGGATAATAACCAATATGTGGTCTGAAAATCAAAATCTTCGCAGCTGGCTACTAATCAGCTGGCCCATTTGGCCAGCGCAGGAATAACAAAACCCGCTGACGCTGTTTAGACATGAAAGTGAAAGTGGTGTCCTGACCAAAAGCCCGGCTCGACTGCTGTTTGGCAAGGACTTTTGCAGAAGTACTTTTTGTATATTCAAGTATTCACATTTTGGGTGGGTCGTCGATGTTTCCAGATGGGACCATGTGCCATAAGCATTCATAGCATTGGGACTTGACTTTGCTGGGAACCTTTTTTCCTCCAGGTTTTGTGTTCTGTGTCAGCAGCAGAGCTGCACAAGCCTCCCACAGGGTGAATGATGGCAGGCTGTCACATCATTTATGTGCATTGTTCACATTTTAGTGGGGAAATATGATGTTTCAGATCTTGGACTGCCGCAAATTCTGATAGCTAGCTGAAAATGCATCCAGAAGCTACTCTTTTAAATGACGTGTATTTATTTATGCCGTGTAAACCTATTTATGCAGTTACAGAGTGCTAAGGAGATTATAAAATGAATACAAATGTACGGATGAAACTTAAACAGTGAAAAGAGGAAAATGGATCAATAATCACTGCGTTCGGTTAGAGCGATCTCCATAGACACGCATGGATATTGATGATCTTTTTGTGTTTATTAACTACTAATTGGTGCTCCATGATTTGTGGCTGTCAGTTTTAATTACCTCCCACAGGTCCGTAATTCTCTGTGAAACGCATGATGGGATTTATCAAGTGCCAGCTTTAAGGATTTCTCATGTTGCCTTAATATTTCAAAGTCCCATCCAAAGTTTTTTTTGTTTTTTGCTCCCTGTTGTCTTTGTCTTTATAAGGTACTCTGACTGAACTCTATCATAGGCTCAGATATTTGGAGACAAATCCAAGTGGTGATTTTCTTTTTCTTTAATAAAAAAAAGACAATACAAGGTCTCAAATGCACCACTGAAAAATAAAGGAAATTGTAAATTGGATTTAAAAAAAAAAAATTATTATTATTATAGATCTCCAGATAATTTTCTAGGAACTCTCCTCATAATTTCCTTAATTAGAAAGTAATGGTTGTGTGGTTTGTGACTAATTGTAGAGCCAATTTAAATTCCTACAGCTATGGGAATTAAAAACAAACAACAAAAATGGACAAATTGTGTTTAAAGACTGTGTCCGTTAGAGTTTGTGGATCTGTCTATTGAATAATAGAGATGTTATCTTCTGGTTTCTCGACTCTTCAGAGTGTTTTTTTGAGAGTACAGTGATCAGCAACAACTGCTTGAACTGGCACACTTGTCAAAGTGGCCATGCCCATACGTTTAAGCCTTACCAGTATATGAATGGATGATTTATGAAAAAATTCACAGACCTTGGAGTTGTTATCAAGCTGGAAGATGTCTATAGAGACCAGAACCCTTTTTTCTGTTGTCATAATCGTCTTCCTTTGCTTACTTTAGGGGTCGCCACAGTGGATCACCTGCCTCCATTTCCCCTTTCATCCTCTTCTGATACACTAACTCTCCTTTATTACATCCATAAACTTTCTCTGTGGGCTTCCTCCTGCCTTCCAGCTGCATGCCTCTTCCACATGCCTTTCCCCTCTCTTCTTCTTTTGTCTTTGCCCAACAGAAGTGTAGTTTCCACTGACACCATACAACTGCAACAGCAACGTGATCCTGTATGGAAATCGCTTTTTTCTTGGCATGTTTGATTTGGCGAAGTAATACCAAGTGCCCTTCCTCACACATTTATCTATTTATCTTTTGGCTGTTGACATGTTTTTTTTGTTTTGTTTTGTTTTTTTGGAAAAATTATGGGCTTTTTGACTCTCACAAAGTTAAATTCATTTGTATTTTAAAATATATTGACTGGTTTTGCTTCTGAACTATGATGATGGTTTCCTTTTGGTTTCTTCAGCCCTAATCTGTGAAACAGACTCAATCAGTGCCGCATATTTCTCGTTCAACTAAGAATCAAGACGTTTCCAGTCTTTCTTTGACAGTCTAATTGGAAATGGATCTTTTTGTAAAGACATTTTCAGTTGTGTAATTTTTAAAAAAAAAAAGTTGAGTTGGTTGTTTGCAATATACCATTAAAGCTGGGTTGTCCTTCATTTTTCGTAACTGCTTATCCAACTTGGGGTTGTGGGGGAGGGCTTGAACCCTGCTGACATTCAGGTGAGAGGTGGTGCATCTTGGACAAGTTCGCCAGTCCATCACAGCGCTATCACAGAAAGCCAGACGGCCATACACTCATACATCTGCATCTGTGGCAGATCAAGAATCAAAAATGGATCTAGCATACATGTCTTTGGACTGTCAGAGGAAGCTGGAGTACAAAAGGGAAACCCACAGAGCCATAGGGAAAACATACCAACTCCCCCAAGAACAAACCAGATGTGCTTCTTGGAAACATTATTGTAGTTTACAGCTGAGTATCAGCTTATCAGAAATACTTACCAAAGTTTTAGGATAAATACTGTCTAGGATCTATAAAATAAAGTGACAAAGGCAAATAACATTGTGTTATGAGAAATTGAAGGCAAGGGGATTTAATATACTTTACCTAAAGGGGCAAACTCAATTTATTTTTTACAATTTTTACCACCAGGCATTCAAAGAGCGTATAGTTGGTCGTTTATCATGAAGTCCAGATTGTCTTTTATTCTTGCACACCATCATCTTTGTAATCCTGTCTGTACATTCATTAAGTCAAGACTGCAGGGAATAACCACGACTTTAGTTAAAAGTTGAAACATTTCCAGTGCAGGAGGACTTATCTTTGCCTTGTGCCTCTGGAGAATGTTAGTTGAACAAAGTTTAGACACTGCTTCTTTATTCTTGCTGAACAGTCATTGTGTCTGTTTTGTCTTGTCTCTCCATTCTACACTTTAGTTTTGTGGACATAAGAAATAAATGGGATTATTTATTAATTAAGCTTTTCATTTTGAAATAACTACTGGGAACATCTTTATAAACAAGTTAAAACAAATTTTGTTTCAGAAAATGCATAAAAAAGAAAAAATGGAAAAAAATATGTTATTGTTTACTTTTCGTGCAACTGTGTTCAAAGTATTATGAGTGCTTAGTACTGGGAGACGTGAATGGCTAATCGTGTTGAATTGTGCGCTTTCTTTATCATTGCAGGCCTCTACGAGCTTCTGAGTGGTTTGTTTTTAAAGAGCATATTGGAGGATTTTGCTTTCTTGTTGAAAACGCGGAACGTTGAAGCATTGTTAATTTCGTCCATTCACAGCTATATATGAAAGTATTTTCCTCAAGGACTCCCAGTAAGCTGATTTGAGTTGTCTGAGATTCCGCTAAAGATACACAGATCAGTAGAAAATCAGGAGTCAGGAGATCAACACTGTGGGGGAGACGGCGGAAATACAAAGGCGGGAGCGTGTTCGTCCTTGGAGATTGTGTATACTTCATTGATTTTTATTTTTTTCCAACTTGTTTCTGTGCTCAGGTGTGCTGTGTGTACTTGCAGAGATGAGAGAGATGGAAAAACTGAAGTCATAATCTGTGACACCCGTTTGCTTTTGATGGAACCAGCATCTGACGTGATATCAGGTGTTTTGGGCCATTCTTCTTACAGTCTGGTTTGCAGTTCCAGACTGTAAGTCAGTGTTACCAAGGAGATAACCTTTGAAATAAAGTTCATATAAGTGTGTATGTATACATATACGTATAAATATTTTATTCACTAGTATATAATTGTCTCCCAGCAATTTGATGCATTCTATAAAAGGATATGTTCCTGATTATGTTTGTGTATATAGATGGAGACCATCCACTTACTTAGTACACCTTATGTTACTTTTATTTCAAAGATCACGTATAGCTCTTTTACGCTATATATGGCCATTTAACATTTGTACATGTATATCTTCATCTTCACCCATCCTCTTTCTCCTCACCTCAAGCCAGAAATGCAGCTGGCCGTGGCCATTATGGAGTACAGTGTTTATTTATTCAACTCATTAATTCATAACTCAATATGTACAATGGCAGGACAATCTTGAATGCAACACTTGGATGTTTTTTTTATTCTTTAAACAATGACACTGTCAGAATTATGCCAAGTATCAAATTAGAAGAATAAATTAAATAGCAATGGAACAATTGTAATTTTCTTGCTTTATTCTAATTTTCTTTGTGAGCACCATAGCATACAGCACATAAATAAGCTTTTCTTTAATGCAAAATTGTTCATAACAAAAAGAAATTATTAAATATTGATTTCGCCCAAACTGCGGTGAGTTACAGCATCTTTTTTTCACTGAAACGCCGTACAGCTAAACTGAGAAACGCCAAACAAAATCAATCATCAACAGATTTATACAACAAAATAAAAGTCAGTTACTTGCATCATTTTCTAGTATTTTTACAAATTCACCAAATAATGGGCTGGAGAAAAAATTATAAATCATGAGTGAAAGAGTAAAATGTCTAACTTAGATCCTTTGTTCATATTTGCCTTTGCTAGCTTGTGGCTATCTCTGAGTTCTGGCTAACTTTAGCTTTAGCCAATTTTCTTTTGTTAGCTTCTTTAAAATGTCCATGTTCAGCTGGGTGAGGGTAATTTAAGAGTCTGATCAGGTTTGTCGTTGTGAACGATTTTGTGCTAGTCCCCCCCAGTTTCCTTTCAACTTTGTCTTTAATAACGGTGAAGAGATTACACAAATACTTACTTATGCTGCTTCGCACATATTAGCATTTTAGTCTCCCAAGCCTGTCGGATATAAATTATACTTAATTTAAAAAATAGATAAATCAATAGTGTAAATTAGTGGTTATAGCAACTGAAATGGCATTAAGTTGTTTTTTTTTTTAATGTTGTTAGGCACCTGCTGGACTTTGTTTCTTAAATGTTACGGTCTTACTCTAAATTCACACCCAAACAAACGGTGATAACTAATTGTGTTTAATTAGGGCTAAAATGAACATCCTTTAGTTGTTTAGAGACTTTTGAGAGAATTGCTGAATGTAATAACTTTGTCTTATTATAGAAATCTCTGGAGGGGAAATGAGTGCCAAAAACTCTTATGGGCTGTTAGCCGTTTACTTATAACTTTAGCTTACTCAAGGCATTGAACTAGAAGTCTTTAACCTTGTTTTGGAACACTTTTCATGCCATTATCTAACAAATAATTATGACTTTCTGTGCGATTTAATATACCAAGAGCCCGTCCAAGAAATCTGCGTGCCAATTTTGGGGATAGAAATTCTAATATAATATTAGTCTGTTATTTAGCACTAATTAGCATTTATGTCAGCACAGTGCAGTCGACAGTAAAGGATGCCATTTGCTCACCAAGCCAGCTAGTGTGAGCTAATAACATTCTCCTCGTCTTTTGGCTCCATAAAAGGCAAAGATGGTGACAGCCAAAATGCTAATGTTGAGGTTTCATGGCTTTAAAAAACAAACCAGTGGTCGATATGTGGTCCCCATCACCAGGCCCTGACTAAAACGCTAAATCAGATCAAATAAAACAAATGTAACAAGAAAATAGGTAAAGTTATGATGCTCACCAGCACCAATATCAAATTTGATGCAAGAGCAATGCACAATGTACAACAAAGTTAATCCACTGTAGTCTTAGTAGTGAATTCAACAGCTTGTTCACCTGGCAGAGGATGTATGCCATGCCTTCACTCCCTTCTGCACATGGAAACAAGCACACACCTACCTCAAGCTCTCTGGTACCAGTCCCTGACTATTTTGTCCATATGGTTCGTCTTAGAAGACAAATTAGCCCCAGCAGTTCTGGCTGCATTCCCACAAACCTTTAACCCATCTCAGCTGTCTATCAAACCTGCAGGCTACACCAGCTCTGCCGTTGCCATTTCACGAAGCCCATTCTTCCGACGCCCTCGGGATCTGTGGGCTTTTCGAGAAAGCTGTAAGTTTACAGTCCAAAAACCCATAAATAACTAGAACTTTTAAAATGCATTTATCTGGGCAGCACTGTTTGAAGTCTAATCAGCAAACGACCGACATCAGCACATTTTGAGTCTGTGCAGAACAATGCAGAGCACTACATTTCTCCCCTGATTTTCCCGAGGGAGGGGGCGCGGCGACATGTGATCCACATTCTGTCAGACTGACTGTTGATCCACTGTTGTGCCATCTGGTTGTTAATCCATTATTAGTAGGTATTAGAGCACTCAGTTTATATACAACTGTTACAAATATCGGATTGAGGTTTCTTTCAGCCCAGATTTAATTCTACACAGCATAAAATAAATCTTCAGTTTCCTGAAGACCGGAACTCGTTACGTTTTGCCCCAGAGGGACGCTTGTTTCCAATACGCTTCAAGTTCGCACCAATCGAACTTCTTGGCTCCACTCCACTTCTTTTTCAAATCAGCTAATGCAGGAATGTGAGGAAGCCTGGAAGGCTTTTGCAGCGCGATCGCATGAGTTTCACAGCAATTCATCAATTGGCCGATCAAAACAATAGATCCTGAAATGGTAAATCTTAAGGACCACCTCATTGCACAATGGGTTTTTGGGTGGAAAATAAAGTCACAGAAACTCTAGTATTAATCATTTTTTGGTCGCTTGAATTTATATTTGACACAATTTGAATTAAAGCTTTAAGGAAGTAAGAGACGAGATATGAAACTCAACATAGCTGTCATTTAATTCACTAACAAAATCTTCACTGCTTGTTAGTTTATACGATCATTTAAATAAAGCCAGATATTTTCCCCAGCGTGTGAATTTCACCGTGAGAGATTGTTTAGCCCTTTACAAAGCAGGCAGTTTTCAACAAATCATTCAGTCCTTTCTGCCGCTCCTTTTTAAGCATTTTAGTTGAGCAGTAGCTGTTCTGTCACTTAATTTGACTATTAAAAGACACAGGATTCATCTTTCTTGAAGCATTATTACACTTTAACCATTTTCTGTCTGATCATTTCTTGTGACTGGTTTGGATTTCACTGTTGATTTAATTAAAGCTAAGACACGGTGTTTTATGAGATAAGTAAGTCATTCAGTTTAATGTTATGAGTACAAATTCTCGACTAGAAAAAAAAGAAAAGAATGTGGCCTCTAGGTTTGAAAAGAAGTGTGTTTAAAGCTACATTCTTTCAAATAGAGAGCAGTGCTTGGCTCCTGTGGAAGCAGAAAGATGTAGTTGTATAGAATTGCGCTGCCCGCTTGATCCATGACCTCAGAAAACATTTTGCTAATTAGTTTATAGGCTCAAAAGAAAAATGGCGATAGCCAAAATACTAAACGTGAGTCTTCAAAACAGGAATTCCACTTTTGGAGTGTGACATACATTATGTGATGTAGTGATGGCTGTGTTATTTTAATGTACCATTTATGGAACAAAGCCATGCCATTTTACCATAGTAGCAAAATTTTAGCCAGTTCTTAAAAAAAATAAATAAATAAAAAAATAAAAGGTATCCTGAACAAGTCTAAATAGATGCATCATAAATTGCAGGTAAATGAGTGCAGGTAGAGACACGAGATGAAGAATGTAAGAAATGCAGACTTTACAAATGATATTGGCACATTTTAAGCTTTCTTTTGGCTTCTAAGGCTACGTCAACACGTACCCAGGTATTTTTGAAAACAGAGATTTTTCTATGCGTTTGCACCTTCTGTCCACACGTAAACGGCGTTTTTGATTACTGAAAACGTAGATTTAAAAAAACTCCGGCCAGGGTGGATATTTTCGGAAATTCCGTTAATGTTAATTTTACTATCTGCAGTGTTTACAGGCTTACACACACACACACACACACACACACACACACACACACACACACACACACACACACACACACACACACACACACACACACACACACACACACACAGTTACTGTCCCTTCCATTTTTCATTTTCTGCTTCTATACGCCATCTCTGTTTACTATTTCCCGCTCAGGCTTCTAGACCTCTGATTGGCCAACATTTCTACACAATTAGGATTATATTGCCACCTGTTCCTTTGGCATGTTCCTGACAGCGTTTTCCTGCATTTTTGGCGATTTTTTTTTTAAACGAAAATGGACAATCTCCGTTTTCAAAAATACCAGGGGTACGTCTGGACGTAGCCTAAGTAACATATATTTTGTCATCAGGTGTTGAGTGCGACGGTCTGTGTCTGCATGCCTGCCTGTTTTTTGTGATCATTCAGAGTCATCAGTGCAAAATTTACATTACAATGCACCAATGAAGCACGCGCCCCAGGCAGCAGACTTGAGAGAACTGTAACAGGTCTCCAGCCGGCCATCTCCGGGTCTACATGGAGTATATTTAAGGCCTTACTCTATGTTTGCTATTTACTGTGTTGGTAATTTTTTAACAAAATCCATAATATCACATTTGGTCACCTACAAACAAGCAAGATTTCTGTCTCTCACAGACCTGTAACTACTTCTGTAAGAGGCTCCTCTGTCCTCCACTCGTTACCTGTATTAATGGCACCTGCTTGAACTCGTTCTCAGTCTAAAGACACCTGTCCACAGCCTCAAACAGTCACACTCCAAACTCCACTATGGCTATGACCAAAGATGTCAAAGGACACCAGAAACACAACTGTAG
>VURO01013648.1:27224-39017 GCA_015108175.1 Pelvicachromis taeniatus | reverse complement strand
CAGACAGAAGAGGTGTGGTCTATTTAAGACATACCTTGGCCTTGTTTGTGACGTCATTACGTCACTCCTTTGATCGGTGGGCAGATCAGAGGAGTGACGTAATGACGTCACTCCTCTGATCTATGGTCAGCGAGAGTCGAACATGCGCTTAGCCCCGCCCACCCAAAGAGAAATAATTTGTACGCTACACGCGTTGGCTAACCGCTACATTTTGGATTATTTGGATTGCAGATTTGAATGAACAGGGACATTCACTCTCAGGATCAAATCAGTCTGCCAGGGATTCACAACGTTTGTCCTCAACATCTGCAACTTCAGCTAAACAAGACAAGACAAAGGAGTTAGTGGTCGACTTCAGGAGGAAACAACCAATGACCAGGGTCATCAAGATCTCTGGAAGGGATGTGGAGGTGGTGGACAGTTACAAATACCTGGGGGTACACCTGAACAGCAGGCTGGACTGGAGCACCAACACCAATGCTGTGTACCAAAAAGGGATGAGCAGACTCTACTTTCTGAGGAAGCTCAGATCATTCAATGTATGCAGCAAGATGATGGAGATGTTCTACCAGTCTGTGGTGGCAGGTGCCATCTACAGTGCTGTGGTCTGCTGGGGGAGCAATATCAGTGCCAGAGACACCAGCAGGATCAATAAACTCATTAAAAAAGCCGGACAAATCATTGGACTTATGGTTATCCTGGAGACGTTTGAGTCAGTGAGGGACAGGAGGTCACTGACTAAACTGCTCTCCATCATGGATAATCCATCACACTCACTGCATGACACTGTACACAGACAACGAAGCTCCCTTTCTAAAAGACTCATTCAGCTTCGCTGTCAGAAAGAACGTTACAGGAGATCATTTCTGCCATCTGCACTCACACTGTTTAATAGCTCATCTCTGGCTAAGAGATGAGCTGTCACCACCTGCAATACCTTCCTCTGTGCTCCATACAGAGAGAAGCTGGTCACTTTATCCTTTATCTTTATCGCTATTATTATAAGAGTCCTATTTATTATTTTGTGTGTATGTGTGTACATTTTGTTGGTATGTGTGTGCATTTTTCCTTTTTGCTGCTGTGATGCAACAATTTCCCTTAGGGGATCTATAAAGTATTTCTATTCTATTCTTTGAGCAAGCACTTGGCAACAGTGGGAATAAAAAAAGTCCCTTTTAACAGGAAGAAACCCCCGGCAGATTCAGACTCGGGGAGGAGCAGCCGTCTGCTGTGACCTGTGGGAAACTAGATAAAAGTGACACTGTGGAAGAGAGCCAGAGATTAATAATACGTACTGATCGACACAGTAGTGGTGTATAAACACATTGTGAGAGAAAAGCAGGCACTGAAAAAAAAAAAAAATGCTCAATGCATCATGGGAAGTTTAAGCCTAAGCTTATTGCAGCATAACTAAGGGATTGTTCAGAGTCACCTGATGCAGCTATGCTTAACTATAAGCTAACAAACGACAAGTCAGCCTGAGCGAAGAGCTCTAACGGGGCGATACGGCGCTATGAGGTCTTTAGGATGAGAGCCTGATTATTCAGGAACGTGTTTGTGAGGAGCAGGATTTTTAATTCAATTCTGGATTTAACAGAGCCAATGTGGAAGAAATGTGCTCGCTTTTGTAATCCCTGTCAGTACTGTCACTGAAGTGTTCTGCAACAGTATCCGGTGAATTTAAAAGCCGTTTCTGAGCACTAATCAAGATAACATCTCCTCCCCTTTGTGTTAGGATTCATTCATGTATCTGTGTTTTGTTTTCCACCCTTGTAGAGCAAGAACAAAGTGTCTCTTCGCAACTTGTCCATGGTGCTGAGGCAGCTTCCCGCGGCTGACAACGATGCTCACGGCAAGCAGGTGCTGGAAAGTGTGGACATGGCCCGGCAGGCCGTGCAGCTGGACGTAAAGGATGGGACGTCCTGGTGTGAGTAGAGCGATGATGGACAGTGCTCTTTGTTAGTGATGCTAAAGACTGTTTGGACATTAATTCATGTGTTCTGCCTTAACACGGTGTTTGTTTTCACAGATATCCTGGGAAATGCCTACGTGTCGCTGTTTTTCACCTGTGGACAGAATCCACAGCTATCTCAACAAGCTCTAAGTGCCTACACACAATCTGTGAGTACAGACACAAACACCTACACACCAGAGGGAACGTCAGTAAATAACAAAATAAAAATATTTTAATAAAATAAATATAATTAATCAACATGCGCGCATCTGTGTTTTATTCCCGTCTTCCCCCTGTGTAGGAGACGGTGGATCGAGCTGCCTCTTGTTACCCGGAGCTGCATTTCAACAGATCTACACTGTTCCAGTACGAGGAGATGTTTGGGTCTGCGCTCGCCGGCTACAGTCGAGCAGCGGAGCTCGACCCCGGCTGGAAGGAGCCACCAGAGAGAGAGAAGCAGCTGCTGGAATATTTGGAGAAAGTGACCGAACTCCTACAGAACAAGGTAGGAGACTCTTTACAAAAGCACTGGCGTACTCCTTACATCTGTTTGTATGTTCTTATACGAAAACATACAGAAGTCGGTAAAAATCATGCTGTGTGTTGGTCGTGCTACGAGTCCCAGAGGTGGTTTATCAGCCTGTCGGTGGAAAAACACCGATTTATTTAATATTATCGATGACTAAGCTGGAAAATACCCATTGATACTCCAAACATGTTAATGATTGATGTGTAATCAGTGTCAGCTAAGTGATTTCCAACTAGAGTAAAACTCTTTATGATGTGTCTCGCTGACACGGGTGGTCTGAGTGATATAGTCCTCGACTCCTGACACAAAATAATGGCAACAGAAATCATGTCATTGAGTCAAGCGCAAATAAAAAAAAAAAAAGAAGAAAAGTGGTTTAATGTAATTCAAGTATTTTAAGATCACTTCCTTTCTGAAGTGTCATGTTTTCATTACTCATGTTGTCTTTATTGTTATAATAGTAGTTATGCGTATGTGTAGCACATGACCTTTGAGCCTGTTTGCTTCCACTGTCATAAACACTTATGAGAGTGACGTACAAGTCCGATTTTTACCACTTGATGGCAGCAAAGCGCACACTTGGCTCTAGTTTTTCCCCTAAGAATCAGTCTGCTTGTGTGTCCAGGGGAAGGTGAAAGCCCGCCGGTTACGGACGATGCTGTCCAACCTCAACACGTCTGCTTTGGGCCCCTGCTCGTCTCCTCAGTTTCGCTCCCCGACAGGCTGCGTGGGCAGCTTGGAGCCCCGGACGCTTTCCTCCCTGACACACGGGCACAGCGCCGGGGTGGCCGCTCTGGGGAAGGTGGTGTTCAGCCTGGCCTCCGAGGGTCGCATGGCCTTGTAAGAGCATCTTGATTTAACAGTCATGGTCATATAAAGCACATGCAGTGTGACTCTGGCTGTACAAGTGAAGTAATGTAAAATCTTGCAATCTTTTTTTTTTTCTCCAGTACGTTTGGCATGGTGGACAGTGAGGAGACTTGTATAGTGGTAATGGTTTACAACACAGCAGACAGCTGGGGCGTCCTGATAGGAGATTCTGTAGTCATTCCTGAACCTCAAGTCAAACGACACAGTATAACCCATAAAGATAAGGTAAGTGTTACATTAATGAGTGCTGTTTACGGTCAACACAATAACGTCTGACTGACAGTGTGACCTTCTCTTGTTCTCTCTACCAGTCTTTTGATTTTAGAAGTATACGAGTGGACTCTCCTCTTCTGCTCATTGTCAACGGCAAGAAGCAGAACGTCAAAAGTCAGATCGCTGCCTCTGTCAGCTACAAGCCTCAGAGCGAGTGAAGCAGACTGAAAGTCCAAGGACCAAGCGTTCTCGTTTTCTCTCTCTTTTTGCTGGATTTATTGAAGTATCTGTAGCAGTTTTATGCAGTTCTGTAAATAGGTCACCTTGTTACATTTCTTTGTATTTATAAACCTTTTTTGTACTCTGTGGGTGTGGGGCTGAACGTGGGTTATTTGTAAAGGAAAGAACCTGTGATGTGACAGTTGTGACCTCACTTTAAAAAAAAAAAAAAAAAAACCATGTATAAAATTTTTTTTAAGCATTTTTTCGTTGTATGTTAAAACTGAAGCTCTCACAAAAAGACATTTTGAGTTGTCACATTAGAAGTACTTCATGTTTTAGTAGTAATGTAATGAAGCCTCTGCCATGACGATGAACACACCCACAAACTGATGCAACTAAATGAAATTCAGCCATCATTACAATTTTAACCTTTTTTTTCCTGTTTGTTATAAATTGTGACATGGCCTGATGATCAACCTGCTGTAACTCATCAAAAGTGTCTCCACAAACCAGTTTTTATCATCTGGCTTATACTGCTTTGGTTTTTCAGTGAAAAACTCATTCACATCATGTCTTCGATTCCAATAAAGAACTGATCACAGCTCAGGTTTCAACCAGATTTGCTTAAAGCTGCTGTTTCCTGCTTTGTATAACAGGATATAATACAGTGATGTGAAAATGAAGGTTTTCTACAGGACTATACGATTATGCAGTGAAGTCCAGACCTCAATGAAAATAAAATGAAAAATGACGACTTCAGATTATTGCTATTAAATTTCCACAGGACTGCATAAAGTGCTTCTAGAAGCAAACGTTTTGCAGCATTATATAAATTGATAAATTTAAATAGTCAAGCTGCATGTAGTGAAAAAGAGCAAATAAATAAACCAGAAAAATCCCATAAACTCTTTGGTCCAAACTAACATTTTAAAAATCTCTTTTCCCCATAAGTGTGTCGTCTCCCACCGTCTCTGATGTTATGAAACTTTGAGGATCCAGTGGTGTTGTGCCTCTTTCTCTAATAAAGTCTCTGACCACCTATACTGTTTCTAAATGTTCACTGCAAATGATCAGTGTCTGCTATGTCAATCTGATGACACCAAAATCTTGCACTATCATCCATTTGTACTTAAAAAAAAAATCTGCTTGGCTTTTTAGACAACTCTTCATTACTTTATAATCTTATATTAAAATTCAGAAATGAGAAAAAAGTGACTCCACCTGTTAAGAAACAGGAAGAGTTGGGTGTAAGACATAACTCAGACATAATATGCTTGAGACTTTATTAGGAATAAAATGTAACAAAATATAAAATTAGATCCCGTATTTCTTAATACTGTTAAATACATATTTATGGTTTGAACTGCACAAAATAAGGGCAAACATCTTCAGCTAAAGAGAGTAGAGCAGAACAGAGGACAGTAACATGGATAATTGCAGACTGCTGCTCTCAGTGCTTCCTGATGAAGGGCTGGCATTTATCCCTGCCAGGGGAGCTGAACTGGAAGAAGGTCTTTCCTCCGTCAGCCTCCAGGCCGGAGAAGAATCGACTGTTCCTTTCAGGGCCGAGGGACAGGAACGGAGAGCTCCTCTGGGGAGTCGCCTGCCGAGCCACCCCTGAGTAACACACACAGGAGGTTGATGGATGTCTTTCATTGTTATTCTCACTAAAAATTCCCTTACATAGACATTCAGCTCATTACTCCTGCTGTTCTTTTCTGACGACAAAGTCTTTTTGATAAAAGCCCTGTCTTCCTTTGTGCCATTAAGCATTATTTTTTTACCCTGATTCCTTCCTCTTCTCATTCATCAATATGAGCACAATATGAAAGCACTGAGTCCTTATTTATCTTTCTTTTCTAAACATAAGCAATATTTTACTATGGATTTTAGTAGTTTTTCTCCAAATGTTGCTTTAGTTAAATGCAGGTAATAGAGCCCATGAAGACATCTTCAGACTGTTCGTGTACTCAGCCAATAACAAAAACTTACCAACTACTTACCTAACAACATTTACTAATAATGCCCTTAACATTTAAACTGACAACAGAATTATTAGCCCCAATAAGTCCTCAAAATCTTCTGTGAGCTTTTTAGAAAGCATATACTATTATTTGCATATAATAGCAGAAGTATTATTGTATCATATATTATTAGGCCCTGTGCAAGGAAAATTCAAATCACAAAATTCGAAACTGAATTTCTGCAGAAGAGACACCCTCAAGCCAGAATAAAGTAAGTAAGGACAACCTGGAGAAAAATTATAGATACTGGAAGTGCATCCTTTGGCCACAGAGATACTGCTTATGTTTGGCGAAAGGAAGAAGAGGCATATAACCCAAAGAACACAGTTTACACAGTGAAACACGGTGCAGGGAGTATTCTGCTTTATGGATGCTTTAGTACGTCCGGAACTGGGAATCTCATCAATGTGGTAGGAATCATGAAGAAAGGACACGTGAAGATTTTGAAAGAAAACAAGCAGTCAGCAGCAAAATTCGTCTGCATCGTCGCTTTGTCTTACATGGTGTAACACGAAGCAACGATGCACTATATTTTGGGTCATTGTCAAGAATGACCTCCAGATAACCAAAGTGAATGTCACTGACTGACCTGCACAAAGCATAAGACCAAGGTTGGTGCTACAAGACCAGCAAATCTGTAGAGGTTTTTGAGATCTGCTAAAGAAGAATAGGTTGGGATAACTCACGAGACGTGTGTGAGACTGAATAAAACTAGGGTGGTTGAAAAAGCTGTGTTAAAAATTCATTGCACTTGGTAAATTCTGATAGGGGGGCTAAAAATTCTGTCATCTGTAATTAAGCATCAATGCTGCTGTTCATATTTGAAAACAATATTGTGATTTGACCTTTAAAAGTGAAAATAATTAGTCATGTCTTTGTCCATTGTCATAAACTAGTTGCCAAGTCTTCATCTCAGTCCAACAACGCACCTTTAAAGATAACAAAAGAGCAACAATGTGCTGATATTACCGGCATTATTATCAGCGTTGAAGTCTTGATATCCCAATTGTTGCTGTGTATGTCTTTCTCCAGCACCCACCACCATGTTACGCATCCTCAGAGAGTCGTACAGCCCCTGAAGTTTCTGGTACTGCCGGTTTCTCTGCATCAGCTTCTCAGACACCTCGCTGTACTTCCTCTTATACTCCTCCATCATCTGGCCATTAGGATACAGAGAAATCTATTTTTACTCTATGTATATCTTCAAGATTCACAGTTAAGACGACCGCTAGCCGTGCTTCTTGTTATTTTACATCTTAGGCTTTGAAGCTACTTTACACCGTGTTACGTGTTTAGTGTATTAATGTCTCATGTGGTGATGAGAGTTGTGTCATTTACTTTTTTCAGGGAGGTGATTTCTCCTTTCAAGGCGGTAAGCTCCAGTTCTCTGCTCTGGTTTTGCTGAGTCAGCATCTTCTCCATCTGCTTCAGCTGTGAGTCGGCCCGTGACAGACTGTACTCTTGATAGATACGCTCTTGATGCACCTGCACACACCAAGACTTTCAAGCTACACAAGATCTGACTGACATAAACGGATCATCAGGGTTTACATATGAGGAAGTACACGGCCAGCTGAGCCTCTCAGAATCAGCTGATTGTTTACCAGCTCACCCCTAATTTAAATTCTTTGAATAAACAGAATCTCAAATTGTGAGAGCTTCTTTCACGTTTGTCTGATTTTGTATTGATTGTTCACATGGAGATACTTGACCTGATAGCTCCAGAAGGACAAAGCACGGGAACTTATGTCCAGCACTATGTCTGGTCGCAGACCTGCAAGCACCATGGCTTTGTACTCCTCGGAGGGCGACAGCTCCATCCTCACAATGTCCAGCTTTCCAGACAGTGCAGACGAGCACGCAGGGCAGATGACGGGAGAACGGCTGAACTTCTCAGATCCGTGCTGATCGCAGAAAACATGCGAGCACGCTGTGACCCAGGCAAAGCCGCTCAGCTTAGCACGACACTTTGGGAAATTACACAGGAGGGTGTCATCGCAGATGGACATGGTCATGCCTTTGAAAAGGACAGTAAACAGTCATTCAGAGAAAAAAAACTACAAAGCAAAAACATGTGCAAAGATTAACAATCAAATTTCTGTATAGCGGTCTACATTGTACCTTAATCTGAAACCATTGTATTAAACACAAGGTGGACAATAGTTTTTAGTAATACAGCTGCAGCTGGACTGAACCTACAACATTTTGGTACTTTATAGCTTATTCATTACATGTTTAAAGTTTTATGCTCACATATTCCCACAAATTGTTTCTATCATGTTTATTTGTAGGTATATATTTGCTGAAAAGCACTTTAAAAGCTAAGCTACAGTAACTGTATGGGGGCTAAGATAAATCTTTTTAGATAACACACTGGATAAATGTACTTTTTACATCAGTTCAACAGAATAAAGCAAGAAGTTATAATATGTAAACACCAAAACCATTTGTTATCTAATTTCTAGCGACTTCTAATATATATTTATGAAAAAAGAAAGCTGTTAAAATACAGCTCTGCCACCCAAAATTGAGCAGCATTCTCGACATTAATGCTAGCACTAGCAGGTTAGCTAGTGAAAGCCTCAAGCTCTCTGGACTTGCTAATAACAAGCTCGTTAAAGTGTCATGTCAACTATTTTTCCTTTAGCATATTATTAATAATTATATACCTTTGACATTATCCACACGGACCTTAACATAACCATAAAACATTGGTAAAAAAAAATTGCTAGTTTGAAAGATCAATACCTACCGTTAATTCTTTGCTCTGAAGGTGCCGGCAAGTGACATCACTGCTGAAATCTGATTGGCTAATTCAGTTCCAGCGCTACCAATCAGGATGGCAAAATCTTTACCACAAGTTCAGAACTTTAGAATAACTCACAAAGTTAGAGCCAAACTTCTAATGTAAATCTCAAGATTTGTGTATTTATTTTTTTATAACATAAATCCAGTGAAGCCCTACAAATTGTGGTATTTAACAATAAATAAACAAACAAATAAATAAATATAGGCCTACATTACCACTGGTAGCTAGAGTAACCGACAGTAAGCTAGTAAGTTCAATTCTGAATTTGTAATTGAGTATAGTGCTAACTGATACCACAAGCCAACTTCAGATTAAGAGTTAATACTTCAGTCCCTTACACAACAACTGTATGCCAGCTGTTAAAATAAATATCCAAACTGCATTTCATAGATTAAACAAAGAAAAAAAACAAACAAACAAAAAACAGAAATATATCACGTAATCATCACATTTTATATCAAGCTCAACTATAACAATTAAATACTTACATGTTCACCTAAATGGTAGACTAGATTGGATCAACAGTGGTGCTGTGCAGAAGAAGAGGATGACCTCACTCTGCTTTACACATTCAGATTGTGTGCAACAAGATGGTGCAGATCTTCTACCAGTCCAACAACAGCAAGTGCCATCTACTTTGCTGTTGTCTGCTTGGGAGGCAGCATCAATCCCAGAGATGGCAGCAGGATCAACAAACTGACTCACAAGGCAGGAACAATCATTGGCAACAGGTGGTCACTGAACAAACTGCTCTCCATCATGGAGAACCCATCTCACCAACTCCACTACACAGTACTGAGCCAGCAGAACTCATTCTCACTCAGACTTGTTAAAACCGTCTGGCCCAAAGAACACTTGAAGGAATTCCTCATTACTGCGATTCTCTGTGAAACTACAATAACTCTTCTTTCTGTGACAGATGAGCACACCTGTCAGGCACAAGATTTGTCTTGCACGTGTTTCTAATACAGCAGTAATGGGAATAATCTAAATATAATATTTGAATTAATATACTGCACTGTTGAACACTATGAAGCCAGATATACTGGCAAAAAAATATAGTGTGCCTTTTTGAATTCATGGGGTTTTTTTGTAGCTGCTTGCACGAAGGACTATTGTATTTCTGCTTCCAGGGTTCCTTACAAAAGGGACATTAAATAAAACAACAATGATAATGTGATCCGGATCAGTGAGGCCACCATTAATGCTAGAGTTGATATATTATTTGACATGTGTTGCTATCCTGATTTTCAGAAAGGACCGTGATTGTTTCAGCGTATAAGAATAAGAACTTCGGATCATTGTGATCTGGTTTTACATTTTACAGTGTCCTAACTTATTTTTCTTTTAGAAATAGTGCCGTATTTCAAAGTGACATGAAAGAGCTTGACTAAAGTCCATCAATCTCAGCTTAAACTGTAAAACTCTGAATGGCAGGCATTTCCTCAAAATCAAATACTGCCCATTTTTCCCTACGCAGCCTCTGAGCGGATAGTCTATATGCTTTATGTGAGACACCTACTTAAATATGGCCCCCTTCCTCCTCCGCCACCACTTTTTTTTTCTCCCCCTCTCCTGCTTTTATCCATTTCTCCACGTGGTACAGGAGTAAAGGCAGGGGGTGAAAGAGGGGCATTGTGTTGTGCAGCAGCGGGTCCGGGGGTTCATAGTGAGAGAGGGGAGATGCTCACTCAACTGTGTCCAGCACGCCATTGTCAAAGATTCCCATCTATTCTCTGCCTTTTAAATAGAGCTCCAGTGTAAGATGCTTTTTTTTTTTTTGGGTGGTAGTGGTGGTGCTGGGGGTGGGTATTATACGCTCCGTGATAACACACACGAATTACATGCATGCATGTGGAATGGATGTGTGGCCCCACTTGCAAACATTAGTCGCTCGCTGCACTGTTGTTGATAATTGGCACCGATGTAATCAAAGGCTACATCTCGCCTATCTACACTTTTCAGCTCAGTGCTGGGAAGGCAGATTTTTGACTCATGCTGACGGAAACCACCTGCCAGCTTGACTTCATTATTCTGACGAGGATCAAAGTATAGGTGCAGAGCGCAGGGGAGGACCGAGGCATGGCACCTGATTGCTAAGTTACCTGTTGGATTAGTTGTGTTGCGTGTTAATGCATCTTAATCAGACCCATCATCGTTTGGCTCTCTCTCTCTCTCTCTCTCTCTCTCTCTCTCTCTCTCTGCAATGATTAAAACATTTATCTCGAACAAAAAGGCCACATCTTACGCCCGTTTTCATTTGTTTTTTAGACATCCAACGGGCTTTAACGCCATTGTCGTTTTTTTTATTGAAAGTTTATGGCTGCAGCGTGAGAGTGTTAAGAAAAATAAAGCTGGGGGGGTAGAAAGAAAAAGAAAACCGGGGTGGCTGTGTGTTGCACGCCATTCAAATGCAAATATCATAGAACAAGGAGTGGTTCTGTGTGCGTGTGTGTATATGGTGTGTGTGTGACTGTGTGTGCGCGCCCTGTATGTGCATGCAGTGGGGCAGCAGTGGGAGAGGAGGGGCGCAAATTGGACAAGTTTTTTTGGGGGGGTAGAAGAGACTTTAGAAAACAGCCACACACACGGCAAGCTTCATGTGACACGGTGCAGCCCGGCGGATTTCCAAACATCACTTTTTCTTTTTGGAACTTTGTTCCATGAAAGACCCGCTCTTTCAAAACTCCCCCTTTCTTCTTCTTTCTCTTTTTAAAGCCAAGGACTTGCAACACATCTTAAATTTGGATGCTTTCGGAAGCTCGTCCAAGTGCGCAAGGAAAAAAACGTGCCTTGTGCCATTGAACCGACGGATGCCCCCCTCTCCGTCTGACTCGCCGTGAATCATGTCACGCCGGAAACAGAAGAGACCCCAGCATCTCGTTAACGCGGATCCAGGGGGCCCGAGGCTGCAGTCGCACGGTAAGAAAACATGTCTACGAGTGTTCAAGCGCTTTTATTTTGGGATGTTTGTGTTTCTTGCATTCGTTCTTTTTGTTAGATCGAAGCGGCATAAGATTGTTTTAAACAACATCACAGGCTACAGGCTGCGTGTGAAATTCACTTTAAGAACTTAAATATTTAAATACATTTAACAAACGCAAAAGTTAGGATTTAAGACATTTGGCACGAGTGGCTTTTTTTTTTTTTTTATTTCATTTTTTCTAAAGTT
>VURO01013648.1:0-14689 GCA_015108175.1 Pelvicachromis taeniatus | reverse complement strand
TAAATATCACCCCCCCCCCCCCCACACAACAACACACACACACACACACACACACACACACACACACACACACACACACACACACACACACACACACACACACACACACACACACACACACACAGCTACGTGTGTGTGTTTATGCTTGTGTTTCGCTTGCTTGCCTTCAGGTTTGCTGACCTTTGTCAACTGCGCTTATGTCAAGTGGGGCACCCGAGTCCAGGACTTCTTCACCTACGCCAAAGTTATTGCTCTCATCGCCGTCATCATCACCGGCCTGGTGAAGATCGGACAAGGTGCTCAAACACATCAATGACTTACATGCATTTTTTTCTCCTTCTCATTTTTCTTCTTCTTCTTTCGTCTGCTCCCTTTAGGGGTCGCCACAGCAGATACAATGCCTCCATTTTCCCCTGTCTCGGTCATCCTCCTCTATCACATCAACACTCTGCATGTCCTCCTTCAATACATCCATAAATCTTCTCTCAGGTCTTCCTCTTTTCCACCTTTAGCATCCGTTGTCCCATATATCCACTATCCCTCCTCTGCACACGGGCAAACCTTCTCTGCCTCGCCTCTTTACCTGAGCTGTTCCTCTCATGTACTCATTACTCATCCTGTCCATAAAAATCTTATCTGCTGTTATAACTAATATAAAGCCGTTAAAGAACAATCAGATATGGCTGCTATGTGGACAGTAGGAGTTTAATTAGGGTAACTACATGATGCTCACACAGCGCCATGCTTTTACTTCTTTCTAGGTCACACTCAGAACTTCGAGGGGCTATTTGATGGCTCATCTCGAGATCCAGGAGCCATCGCTCTGGCTCTGTATTCGGCTCTGTTCTCCTACTCTGGATGGGACACCCTGAACTTTGTCACGGAGGAGATCAAGAACCCAGAGACGTGAGTTACTGCACATGATATCATACCTGAGTGGGACTCTAGACTTGAGATATTAACAGATAGGTTCAAAGGTTTCTCTCTGTAATTAATCTTCTTGTTCACATTGCAGATGTCAGTTGGTTATTGGGAGATACTATTAAAGTACTTTATTCCATAGTGCAACTTAAACACTCACCTATCAAGGTTGACTCCTGGGAGGAGAGTCAAACCCTTTTGGGTTTGGCAGATTTTGACAGAACCCCAAAGTGATTTGTGAAACTGTGTCTCAAAAGATATAGCCTCTAATGACCAGCAGGGGGCGACTTATCTGGTTTCTCAAAGAAGCGAAAACTACACTTTTGACTTACCTGCTCTGTAATTTTATTATAAACATTTATCTCAAGAGTTTATGCTGTTAATGCATTGTTACCCTAGCTTACCAAAAAAGTATCATCTTCATTTTATAAACTGTGTTCTCACCCATTATATTAACAATTAAGTCTTTAAACATACAACAGGCAGTCTATGAGCAGAGCTGACTATTTTTCCTGAAGCATTTGGATAAATGTTCAGAATCAAGGACAAAACAAAAAGTAGAGGTAGCTTGGACTGCTATGGCTCCCTCTTGTCTGATTACAGAACAAAACACAGAGAAGAAAAGCAAAGGGAGGGAAAATGGGAGGAGAGGCTCTAAAGTATTCTCATGTGTGTGTTTCAAGCTTATTCTTTGATTCACACAGTCAAACGCTGATCACATAAAAGCAAGGCCACACATGTGATTAGATCAAAAGCCTTTCCCAGAGTTCACAGACAGATTAAGTGACAAACACTCGCTCCTTATCAGTTAATATCCCCTCGACAAAACTCTGGATCTTTTCTCTGTTTAAGAATTGGTCTGATCTCTTTTGCTGCCCTCTGCTGTCTCTCTCTGAACTACAGAAACCTTCCTCTGGCCATCGCTATTTCCATGCCCATCGTGACTGTGATCTATATTCTCACCAACGTGGCCTACTACACCATCCTCCCTATCAATGCCATTTTAGACAGTGATGCTGTGGCTGTGGTAAGTTCCTCCAATCCACACTGAATGATGTAGGCTTCACATGTACGAGGTCTACATTTTGTTGAAGAGCTTTTCCTCCACAGACATTTGCAGATCAGGTGTTTGGGGTGATGAACTGGACCATTCCTCTGGCTGTGGCTCTTTCCTGCTTTGGAGGACTCAATGCCTCCATCCTTGCTGCCTCCAGGTATATCTATCTTTCTTTAGGACACTTTGCAAGGTCATTAAAACCAGTCATAACAAACTGATCCTCATCATCCCTTTATTTTGTGTCTCAAAAGGCTGTTCTTCGTGGGCTCCAGGGAGGGCCACCTGCCTGATTTCCTGTGCATGATCCACGTCCACCGCTACACTCCCATCCCAGCCCTGCTCTTCAACGTCAGTTGTCTTTTCTTTATAGTTGTCCAATTGCTTTAATTTAGCACCAACCTTTTTGTTCCCTCACCCTTCCTCACCATGATTCCCGTACTTTCCTGCAGGGTGTCATGGCTCTCATATACCTCTGTGTAGAAGATGTCTTCAGGCTGATCAACTACTACAGCTTCAGCTACTGGTTCTTCGTTGGTTTGTCCATCCTGGGGCAACTTTATCTACGATGGAAGCAGCCGGACAGAAAGCGGCCTTTAAAGGTATTTAAGTTAAATGTTTCAGATATATGTGCAGTATTTTATTACAAAATCTTCACTGCAGCTCAGGAAAGAACCGCCGGAGTGAAACTCAGGAATCTGAGTAACTCCTGAACTCTAATCTTTGAGCTGCATACTTGCTCAGACTGGTCACTGTGCAGTCACAGGCTGCATAACAAAAAGGAGGCAGCCTCCTTCATTCTAGAGAAAGTCCTTCATTCTACTCATGGTCAGCAGGGGGCGACTCCATTGGTTGCGCTGATTATATTGATGTCGATGAAAAACCTATGGTTCTCTCTAAATTTATGACCTCTGTAAACTCTTTACAGACGTTGTCTACGACCTCTATCGCTTGTTTTAAGTCCTATTAAAAACAACAAGATGTGCATTTTGTAATTGATGACCCTGTATTAAGTACAGCTGTTGATAAACTGGAACAGGCTTCCCGATCCAGCATGTTTGTCTTAATCACGCTGGAGAAATGAATTTGTGAGGCGATAATTCATCCCATCATCTCACCCGGCTGCCCCCCTCTCTGTCTCTCTTTTCCTTCCTCAGCTCAGTTTGTTCTACCCCATCGTTTTCTGTATCCTCACCGTCTTCCTGGTGGTGGTTCCTCTGTACAGCGACACCATCAACTCCCTGATCGGCATTGGCATCGCCCTGTCGGGAGTGCCCGTCTACTTCCTCTGCTGCTACACCCCGGCTCACAAAAGGCCACTGTGGCTGCGAAAGTTCATCGGTAAGATTTGGAAGAATCCAGAAGTTTTTCTGTATTATTCTGATCATCAAAATGTAAATGCTTTACCTAAATCCTGCGTTCTAACCTTCTTCCTGTCTCTTTTAGCTGAATGTGGCATGGGGATTCAGAAAGTGTGCTTCTCTGTCCTGACCGAGATGGACATCGACAAGCTCGAGTAGAGACGCTCGTTTTAAAGCCCTGCTGGCGGCTGGTGATGCACACATAACAGACTCTCAGCTCAGCCTGAATCTTTGCCAGTCGCTGCTGCCACGAGACCTGAGTGGACCAAACATTTGGGCTTAAGCGGGATCCAGCTCAGACCCATCAGCCACCACCCGGTGATGATGTTAAAGAATGTGTTAATGACGCTGCTCATAGGCGGCATTTCCCTGAAGCCGAGCGTGACTTCGGAGAGAACTTTTCGGTGCACTCCTGAAGAAATCAGAACTGTATTTAATTATGTCAACACGAGTAGTTTGATTTTAGTAGATTTTACTTGAAGGCGGCCACTTGTTGTTAAAATCATTCCAGCACGCTGCGTCTTTGGAACTGAGAGCGCCGCTGATCGTGTTTTTATCACCATTTGCACAAACAGAACAGACTAGACTGACTCCACACTCACTCAGGTGGATGAACGTTCATGAAGTTTATGATGTCAGAGACTACTGAAGGGCTATTTTTAAACAAGTGTGAAACATGTATTTATAATAAATTTACTTGACAACATGAAGAGACTCATTTGTTTTGTTGAAATAAGCAGACATATAACATGAGGTTGTGTTGAGGCAGTTGACATTTTTATTAGAACACATATTCATACCCCCAACCACTCCTCACCGCTCTTCTATCCATAAATATGTACACAATTCATCATTAGTGCAACGCTGACAGCCGGGCGGATTTATCCAATAGTGTCCTTCCATGGTCTCGCCTTGCTTTTAGCAGACTTGTCTTTAGCTGATGCTGCTGCAATGGGAGGCTTCTGCGCTAGAGGATTGTGGGTAAAAGTCTGCCTCAGTGGACCTGCAGGGAGAAATGAAATGGGACTACTCTTAGAAAAGCTAAAGTGCTAAAACATATTGCATCTTGCTCCACTGAGTGTTTAGGAAGTGTAAAGACAAGAACACACTTGAGGAGTCTCCTGCATGTGACATAGACTTTAATCTCAGTAGCCATCTTGAGGAATCTTTCAATCAAATATATCTGACAGAGAGACGAGGTTTGCTGTAACAGCCATAAACAGGGACACACAGGTGTATCCTGTCCTCTGAGTGTTTTTATGCTTGGTGTGTGCAGGAGTGAATACACCAGAGAAAGAACACTGATGATCAACTGCATGATCAACCTGTCCTTCACACCTGTGTGTGCTGAATAACAGTTCCCGTGCACTGCTGTCATTGTGACTCCTGACATTTATTAAGTTGTCACAAACACTTAAGTTCACCCGACTCTCCCAGATCATTAAATAAAGTACTACATTGTTGCCTCCACTCCACCTTCTTCATCACCTCCTCCAATCATATCTGTCATGAAAGGGAGTAAGACGTGAGGAGAGGAGCTGAGGAAAGGAACTGAGGATGCACAGAGAAATGAGACAAGGTGCAATATGTGAAATGTGTGCTGTGAAATATAAGCATCACACGTCTAAGAATCAGAAAATGTTTGTCTTTTCCACAACAAGCTGACCTTTGATCTTTTGAACAAAAAAAATGCCCACATTAGTATTTATCAATATATTACCTGAAATATCACTTTCCTGCTAAATTTACATACCATCCAGCAGTAAGGTGCTCACTGGATCAGAGTACTCCTAAAATCTGTAAAAGTCACATTTGTGACTCAAATATCTGTATTTAACTCTTCAGACCCAAATTTATTTACCACTAGTCATCACAAGCTTTTATTCTGGTGATGTTTTTAAATACTTCTCAATCCTTTATTACAACCTGTCATTTTTAAAAGGACCTTAAATCTTTCTTTTAAGCTTTGAAGATGCAGTTAATTCCTTATAAAGCAGGTAGTACTGAAGTAGCCAATAAATAGCTGCACGTACAATTCCCACAGAAAGAAATTGTGTATGTCGTACTGTTTGGTATTGCTCTTGGGTGTGTGTGCATCAAAGGTGTGTCATTTCTTTCTTTTTTAAAACAGCTTTTAGATAATAACACATGTTCTACAAATACAATTAAGCCTACTTAGGAACAAATACACAACAATCAGCTGTGTCTCCAGTGAGTCTCTAAATCTGCAGCTCTTCTACTCGGCTTTTCAGCACATGAATCCGTTCTCCACCTTCTCCATAACAGAACAAGGACTACAGCAGACAGACCGATCACATGACAAGAGACACTGAAAGGGCAGCTGACTGACAGGAAGGGTCAGGAAGCTGGTCAGCAGTGGATAAACCTTCAAAATAAAAGTGAGGAAACTGTACTCTGCTAAATCGATTGTGTGTGGTGTCAGTCTGTAAGACGGAGGGCAAGACGACAAAATAAGCTGTACTTGGGTGGGAGTTTTAAGCAGCCACTTAAAATAAAATCCCTGAGAAAATGCTGTACTGTGTACTTACTATACAGTCTATAATACACTTTGATTTTGAATTTTGTTTCTCATGTTCTACTTTTTCCCCTCGCTCTAAACAAAGCGAGTCATTTTTCTGTGAGGAGGAAAAAAGACCCTGACGGGGACCAAAGTGTCTCTATGGATCAAGACTGGCACTGACCTTTGGCGGCGAGGTCCAGATGATTTTTTATTCTTTGCTCGCGTTCTTCCAGCCGATGGGCCAGCTGAGCGTTCTTCCAACCTGAGGACCAAACCAGTTCACACGGAAACAATCAGAGTTGAAACAAAGTGCTGTTTGTTGAGTAAACCAAACTATAAATAGAATTATAGTCCTACTCTCTTCATCTACAGATTTATGCTCGTAACACCGACCCTTTTTCATGCTTTCAATAAAGCCGTCGCTCTGTGGCAGAGCAGAGGTCGGGTGACTGATCCTTTCAGGGATCTTCAACTTCTTTCTGATTAAGGGGTGTCTGAGCAGAGCCACTTGACACAGGGAGAAGCAGTTTGAGGTCAGCCAGTAGGTAAAGACTGCCTGAAGTATGTCCACAAAGAAAAAAAAAAAACGAGGTTTCAGCGATGTTTTGTTACGATGTGAGAACAATAACAGATGCGAGCGAATGACACACTGACCGTGGGGAAGTTGATGGTAAAAGGGAAGATGACTAAAGGCATGATCCTGAACACAGTCTTCATGGCTCGCAGGTTGGGGTTGTCAATCCCAGACTCTGCACCCAGCTGAGGAAAAAAAGATGGCGATAAAGTGGGTCAGTAATTTTTTTACCATCACACTCTTTTTGTTGCTGTGTTTTGTTTTGGGAAATAAGAGATCTGAGTTCACCTCCAGGATGAAGAACATTGTTCCAGTGACAGCCACTGGCAGAATATAGAAAGGATCTGATGCCGTCAGGTCTGCAAACCACAGCATGCCTCCTGTCTGCATGCTGGGCACCGGCAGGTAGGCCATCTTTCTCAGGGCGATGAAGAAGGAGATGAAGACTGGTGTCTGAGGGGTGTGGGCAGACGAGTGAGGCCAGAGAGAAAAATGGGAAAAACAATTACAAAACAAAAAAGAAAACAAAGTCGATGATAAAAAAAAACTAGCATCTCTGCAAAGGCACACATACATTCACCACTAATTAAAAAGCTACGAAGACTTTCTCTGTTTTACGACGATGACTCGACGAAGCTGCTCTCCTGCACCAAACACACGCCTTTATTTTGAAGGGTGCAGAGGTGTGATCTGTGCATGTCAGTGTAGCAGGTCCTGGCTTTCAGTACCACTGCTTTAATACAATAACAGGAACAAGTGCTGAATTTTGCCTTGACTTGCAAACTTTGGCGACCACTTCAACCACCGTTGATCTCCAGGATCATCTTCCATCATTACAATCAGATTACAAATCTTCCACATGAGTTGTAAAACGGTATCAAGCACATTAGCTGACTCAGCTGTTGTGTTAAGTCACAGAAATGGTTGTTTGTGATGTTTAAATAAACAAAACACTTTCAACAAAACCTGTCGTTAGCAAAAGGCTCAACTAAAATCTCAACTACAAACTGCATTTTCAGTTCTTGTGCTAAAAAAACAAACAAACAAATTCCTCGATAAAAACTAGAACACCAGTATCGCATTATGTCATCCAGCTCATGAACCATCACAGTTTAATGCAAGCCTGTGCAGTTTGGGTGTAAGCCAATGATCACAAGTGATCAATGTGAGTAAGTTTGATTAATTTCTGATCAGTTCTGGAGGAGGACCGATCAGAATTTCATCAAATTTAGTGATTCCTGTGAATTAGGAACCTCGACGTGGCATAAGCTCACTGGTCCCCAAGACAGATGAACTAAAATATCTTCTTGTTAAACATAAATGCACCTAAAAATCTAAATTCCACCTTGGCTCATACTCTAACATCTGTGAGCTTTACAGAAGCAAGTACTGCGCTTACGTGTAACATTTGTTTAATCAGTCTTCAGACACTTTTTACTGTATTTATTGTTAATACTGATTTTCTTTAAATTCAGGTTTAATGTCACGGCAGTAAAACATATTCAAACATGATGAATATAAATATGTCTTCAGCAAAATCTGGAACATGAACGTGCAATGAAGCATTAAGTATTAACTCTTAAACGTGCCAATAAAACACAAAGCTGAGCTTAACTGACCTGCACCAAAGGAATCAGGAAGCCACGGAGAGGATTCACATCATGCTTCTTCTGGAACAGGCTCAGGTCAGAGTACGCTTTGGAAACTGTGACACAAACAGAGACAGCAGCAGCAGCAGCAGCAGCTCAGGATCAGCTCAGCATCTGAAGTGTGATTAAAAGTCCACGAAAAAAAAGAGGAGAGAACATTTACATTCAAATTTGTTTCCGCTCTGCTTGGCCTCATTCATTCTGGTGTTCAGTTTGGTCATCTCGGGCAGCACGTTGTTCAGCTTGGCCGCCTCTCGCTGGCCCTTCACTATGACGGGAAACACAGCCAAGCGAGCCAACACGGTTGCTGCAGGAAGGAAAGCAGAGGATGAGAATGGACACAGGAAATTAAAAACAAGTGGTGCTTCTTATAGAAAACTAGGAAATATACAGGCTGAATAGAAAACATCTATTCAACCTGTGTTTGGGTGGCCTAAAGTAACACACTGATACTGACAGATAAGAAATGTTAAGGCATGCTTACCCACAACAATGGCTCCCCACCAGGGCAAACCCAGATCCATGTGAATGAACTCTAATATGTTCTGGATCAGCCCCACTGGCGTGTGACCAGCCAGTCCGAGCTCTGCTAACCGAGGCTCTGCAGCCACAGCCTGCAGGACCTCCACTGCAGTCGGTGCAGCATCAACGACCTGCTCAGAGACCGGTTGTGTTAAAACAGGAGCGGGGTCATTAGACACGAGAGGAAGAGCAGAGTTCTCTGCCGCTGGTACCGCACTGGAAACAGTCCCACCTGGTATCTAAACATATTAAAAATAACAAAAGCACCAAATGATTGAAGTGATCATGTAGCTGAGAGATGAGGAAGACTTAGTTTGGATTCAGTCTCACCTGTTCAGTGATTGGCTGCGTGATGGACTCCAGGACTGGAGAACTGTTTAAAATTTCGATTACTGGAGCTGCAATGGATCCATCGTCAGGGGGGATCTGTGAATGTCGAGATAAACTCTGCACATCAGTTATGTAGAAGTGTAATAATGTAACCTAAAAGGAGCTTGATTCAATTTCAATGTTTCTGTAAACTGATCCAGTTAACTTCAGCACCAAAATTACAGCCGCTTTTAATGTGTCACTGGTTAGAGTCTGATACACCAAATGTATTGTGGAAAAGATAAACTGAAAGAGGAAATGAGGCAAATTTAAATGAACTAAGGTTTTTAATTTGATCACACCTGAATTATGAGGTAAGTAGTACTGAACATGTAAAAATGCAACAAAGTGAGTTATGACCAGATAAATCGGTTTACATCAAAAAGCAAGAAGAAGCTTAAGAAAGTATCTATAAGTCAAACTCATCACACTCACTTCAATATGAAGAAAATCTAGAAGTTAAAGAATGGCAATGATCTAACTGTAGTGACTACATCACCTGTGAGCTGTTGTGTCTGACGGCCACGGCATTCACCCAGAGGAACTTGCTGCCGTGTCTGCGGCCCAGCAGAGCCCTGGTGGCTGGGCTGCGGCACTCAAACACTGTGTGGAGATGGGACCTCTGGATGAACCGCTGTGTGGACAGAAGGAGGACAAAGACCTGTCTGTGTGATACACTAATTGCATAATAACTTTTATTCAATATAGAGATGAATCACCAGAAAAATAATAAATAAATGAGGATTTTATTCATGCTTAAAAATCATTAACCAATCAAGAAGATACCTTTATAATTTTAGGAGGACTTTTTGCTGTAAAGAAATTACAGAAAGTTTTTTTCCCATTTAGGAAATAGTTTTGCAAGAAAAAAATAACATGAAGTATTACTGTTTTAGAGGCGCTTTCTAGTTTGGCTGCACTTTTAATTATCACAACATAAAAAGTATACTATGGTGAGATGGAATATCATATTATACAAATTTTTCTTCACCAAAAAAGCATTTTCCTTATATTTACTGCAGCATCAATAATAAGTGCAGTAGTATTATGATGCACTAACTATACCATATGACGTACATAACCCTTTGGCCACATAAAACAATGCAGATGTGATTCTTCATAAATGAGATGGTAAATCTTTGCATTTGTATGCTAGTTATCACAATACCTCCTTAATAAATTCAACGAGCTTGTGGAAAACTCAAATGTACTCTTTTAGATCAAAAACACATGAAGCTCAAGTTAACCCTATACTGACCTCTAGAGGTGATTCCTGCAGGACATGGGCTATTTAAATTAGACCGAGTTTAAATTAGATGAATCTAATTTCATAAAATCCTCTACATGACTTTGACTCAAAGAGAAAAGCTGTAGTGGTTCCTCATAAACTGGCAGCCTCTAACAAACTGGAAGTCACACCAATGTAGCGTTACGTAGTTTCAATAACATCAAACAAACTCCTGCTAAGTCGTATTTCAGTGTTTCTAGCTGACTTGTCCGTGCCTTCTGATTTAAATCCTGCTGGTTTTACAGTTACACTGAACAACAGAGAGTCCAGTCTTTCTTGTCTTTTCTGGAGAGCCTGTTACTGTCAAAGTCACACAGAAGGCATGATGCTAGCCGGCTGGCTAGCTAGCCATGGAAAAAAGCTATTCGTATCTTTGCTTCAGAAGCACAGACAGCGTACCGAGCATGTAACTGTGAAGAAGACCTACGTGGTTCCAGATGTCCGAGAGAGGATGGCTGCCTCGGCTCGGTTTGCCTGTCTGTCTCAGGAAACATCTTGTTAAGCAGCCCGGAGTCAACCCGCTCCTGATGGCAGCCATAATGACATGACGGACAACCTGCTACGGAAAGCGCGAAGGGTCAAATCTTCTACCGTAAGAAAAACTTCTTCTTCTTAAATTTTATTGGCGGTTGGCAAACAACTGAATGGTGCATTACCGCCACCAACTGGTATGGAGTGTGACTAGAACGTAGCTCAAAAAAACAAAAAACAAAACCCTCTGCACTGTAACCCCCCCCCTTTATAAACTGAAATAAGGCCTGATAACATTTATTTCCAGATTCCTTTTGCAATAAATCGATAAGATCCTGTTTAATTTTCATATTGCTGAGGTTTTGGGTCAGTTGTCTCCTCTCCACGTGATGACCACCTCCTCTCTCCTACTCCTTTCTGTGGTTCTCATTTCTCCAACTCTCCTTTGACTTCTATACAACGACCGTTCTTCCTCCCACTGTTTTTGCCATCTTTTTCTCATTTCTTGCCTTATAATACTCTTTATCTCTGCCTGACCAAAATTAATAGCCAGGTCTACTACCTCATGTTTTGTGGCTTTCTTTGCAACTCTATCTGCCATTTCATTTGCTCTGACTCTGGAGTGTGCCGGAACCCATAAAAACATAAATATAAGTCCCACCATATGTACTCTGAAAAGTGTTTGCTGAACCTCTGCTCTACTTTCTGAGTGGCTACTTTGTATATATTTGAACATAATTATAATACTAGTCAATGTAAGGCTGTACTGTCAGCGAGTTTAAAATAAATGCTCCATCCTTATTCTTCTTGTCCAATAATGTGAAGTCTACTGCAGCTTGAGGAAGTATCCATGGAGGTACTGCTGGTAACGGCACTCTGTTACTGATGTCTAACTGATCCAGTTTAAGCTCTATTGCTCTTCTACCCACCTGTAAGAAAAACTGCAACATGTTTTGCTTATATACAAAAACACCATGTACGTTATTTCTACTAAGGAGATTGTTTGTTTGCATATTTGCAAAAAATGTAATTGCCTTAATTATCACAGCAAATTTACTAAATGGGTTTGGTTCAGTTCAGTTTGGGGCAACTCCAGGATTCAGGAGCAGTTAAAAAGATGAAGCACTAAAAAATATTGTCTTGCTGTTCTCAAAAAAACAAAAACAAAAACAATCAATAATCATATGCATAACCTGGGAATGAGAACAACAGGTAACCATTGCTTTTATTTTTATACATAAAAAAAACTTATTTATAAGCAATATTTATGTGAATATGCTGGAAAAAAAGACAAAATATAAACAAATTACTTCAATATTACTTTATTTGGGAATATTTACACTTCAATTATTCATCATTCACAGCTTTTGATAATTATTTATTACTGAACTCAAAATAGGTAGCCTATGGGTATGGAAGGAGTCTTACAATGTCAAGGGAGACCCAAAGACAAAAGATGACACAGTTTAATCACAGTTATGAAAGATAAACACATTGACATATGATTTCAATATTATTTTTCTGTAATATTTATATTGTGGGGGGGTGCTGTGTATAACTGTACATGTTTTGTCATTTCTTTGGTACTCCAAATAATGAGTTACACAACATCTATTATTTATCATTTATATTTTCTGATTAGTACTCAACTCTAAATAGGTATGGCGAGAGTCTTAAAATGTAAAGGAAGACCCAAAGGTGTAAAAGTGAACCAAAGATACAGTTCACACAGTTATATTGGTCTCTAGCCTCCGTGGACCTTCACCACCATCTGCACCACAGATGAAGGTTTGATCCCACATTCAGACAGAGATGCAGAGTCGTCATCCAGCGGCTTTCCTGCGACAACCAGCCGGACTTCACCCATAAGATATCCTACACACACACACACACACACACAGGAAAGAGGAAGCTCACTAAATATTTAAACATGCCATAAATAATTATATCATGTTCCCTGAACAGCACTGAAGGTTTTTGTTTGTTGTTAATTTGCACTCAGACAGCACACGTGTGAAAACCAATTATTTCAAAGGTAAAATAAATGAATAATAACAATAACTGGAGTTTCAAACCAAAGCAAAAGAAGAAACCCTAACAAAAGCAACACAGTTCACGAGAAATGTGTTTGTCATTGAATGTGTGTTTGTAGGCTGTGTTGTATTATTGTGCCTCTTCATTCTCGCACCACACAAATAACACACGTAACAATAAAAAGAATTGAAACTGAAAATAACGAAGGCCAAACCAAATCTAAACATTCGTAACAATAAAAACTAAACACATAGTCTTAAAAAAATATATATATATAATTTAAAACAGTCTTAAACTATATGAGGACACTTGAATGCAGGCTAGCAATAGAGTCAGCGTCATTTTGTTGTCTTGCTTTATATCAGATTGCTGTTGTCAGTCATAGCCATAGTTTCTCTCTTTGATCTGCTTTGATGCTTACCTTTCTTGGGAAACAGTTTCAGCGCTCTCTTCGTCAGGTCACTGACCGTCTTCTGCTGCTTCTTGGAGTGGTTCAGTTTAAGAATCCCCATCTCACCTCCAGGTGAGCGAACAGACAAGTTGTACCTGCACATTGTGTTTGTCTGGATCGTGTGTGAGGCTGAAAGACTTTCTTCAGGTTGTGAGAGGATCAGATAAGATAAGTGATGGCGTGTCGGTCACCGAGATGGGCTGTCTCTGAGCAGTTGTTTACAAAGATACTTTCAAGGCATTTTTTAAAAAAACATAACAAAACATGCTCCGGGAAGCTTAGGGAAGTTCCATATCTCGACAGTTTCACTATCATTTTCTCCCAAGCCAGTTAAAAGAAACGGTATGATTTATTTTAACGTAGCAGTGTTTACACTGTGGGCTTGATAGTTGTGACAGTCCTTTGAACATGGCCAGTCTCTGTTTTTATCATTGATGATTCATCCAAGTGTAATTTCTCTACACCTTTTAATGTTTTACTGATTACTAAAAACGTGTACATTTAACTCAGCAAGGCTCAGTGCCATCCGAAGACATCATACACCCTGAACTCTCTGAATATATTCACTGTTTTAGTGACTCCCACTAAACCTGAAATCTCTACACAACTGCTCTGAGATGGTCTGGGAAGAAAACCAACCAAGTCCGCAGGGGCGGGTTTCTCCTCACTAAGCCAAGCTTCACGTTCACGTCACTCAGAGTCAGCACTTGCTATGCTAATGATCGTGGCCGACGTTTTTTTGGCTGTATGCAGAGCGACGATGGCTTTATCAACCGGTCTGCTGCACAGGTAACTCTCAGCGTGGTTCACTCACTGATCTCCGTGGGTGTTACATCTGCTGGTCTGATTTCACCCGTGACATTTCTTATGATCTGACTTTTTTATATTTGGAAACTGCGCACCGGAGAGCGCGCGCTGTTTTTACTCCGATCATTCAGTGTCACAGTGACATTACAGTGATACTGAAACATGAAGCCGCTGATTCAAAACTTTATACTGGATGTTTAGAAGAAACACGAACACGAAGTGTCTGCGCAACACTGCATCGCACACACTGTTGTGGCCCCAGTGGGATTTTGGTCTTTAGAGTGAAACCGGAAGTGTTTGTTCATTTTGATCTGTTTGTTGTTGTTTCGCAGAGTGACGCCGCCAAGCGTGCCAACAAAACAGGAGAAGTGTTACGACCCTCATGACCCAACACTTAGATTTGTCAATAAAGAGGATGATTTGGACTGTAAGTGTCATGTGGACACTTTTCAGTGTCAACCAAGTGATGTCAACAATATCAAAATATATTGTAGGAATAGTAGAAAACAAAGACATCAACCAACATTTATTCTTGCGTAAATCTGATTGTTTTTTTCTTGTGTGTGATTGTTCTCAGTTTTGTATGAAGGCTTCACATCTCTCAGAGCTCAGATGTCCTGTGGTCACGCTGTGACCCCGACCTCTCTCACCAACTGGTGTCGCAGGT